>JAOVYW010023266.1:21259-32185 GCA_025775045.1 Hiodon tergisus | reverse complement strand
GCTGCAGGGCTGTTCTGCTGCAGGGCTACAGGGCTGTTCTGCTGCAGGGCTACAGGGCTGTTCTGCTGCAGGGCTGCCTGGCTCACAGCAGGCGACCTTTCCTGGTTTATCAGCAAAGGCTACCTTGTTGTGGCCTTCAAACTTATCTAAAATATATAAACACATTTCATTTTTTTAATCTGAAGGCCACCCAATTACTATTATTATTCCTTTTTTAATCAGCCGTTGACATTTCCAAAAGGAGAAAAAGCAACAGGCCTGACGGGAACCAAACCGTGTCGGCAGTACGTTCTGTGGAGCGTCTCAGATCTCAGGAATGTCTGCATCGAGGATCTGGCATTTCCTCCAGGCAGATGCCACTCAGTGACATCAAAATCCCACCAGAATAAATGCTCATCAGAAGTTTTCCCGTCTTTTAATTGTGTGTCGAGTTTAAAGTCCGGTATCCTACAGAAAATCCTTATCGGTTAAACAGAAAGACCCCCAAACCGAAACGAACGCGCAGGAGGGAAACACATATTCAGATCGAGGTGTACGTAATTACTCTTGACATTTGCTTGTCTGCCATTTTGAACCCTGAAGCACACTCCAATCCCATGTTTAACGCAGCATTCGCCATGACAGAAAACACAAGGAGAATCTCTCTTGCTTGCAGAATCTGTGGGTTCATTTTGCAGCATTCCTGCACCCTTTCACAGAGTTTATTTCTGTAACCTTGCATTTCACAACTTCACAATCGGCCACTCTACAATGGGTACGGGCCCCATTTGAATTCCCTGTTGTTGCGGCATGCTTTATGTGCAAGTAGCCAAGGACACAGGGAAGAGCAAAACAGAACATCTTTTCAGAGGAGATATTGCTCGGAGATTGTCAATACGCGCAAGGTTTTAGGGCAATGGGGTGGCAGCAAACTAAAGAAAAAACTACGGCATTTAAAAACTTTTCATTCCGCAAGACCCATTATATAGGCATTTCCCTCATCATTCACTATAATGTAACCAATAACTGTTAACTGAATAAGGTTATCAACTAATGAACTGTTCACTATATACAGTTAGCCCGACGTTGGCCTGGCATTTACTAAGGGTCCCACTGAGTTAACTGAGTACTACTTACGTTTCAACCACAGACAGTCCAGAGGGCAAAATAACCAATGTCCTGACACATTACTGCCATATTTATGAAGGATTACCTCACCGTAACCATAATTTAATCATTTAAAAGCCCGTCTATAAAAATAATCCTAGTTGACTGCTGCACTGAATAGAAGGGATGTTAAAAATCAACTTTGGGTAAATGATTGACACTTGTTTTAATAGTATAAGACAGGGTACATTTTACTATTGGCTTAGACCCAGTATTTATTAAAAAAAAATATATATAAAAAAAAACATTTGCAGAGGGCATCATTTAATTATCTATAACAGTGTTTTAAGAATAACTCCCATTAATAAATTAAACCCCTATAAATGGATTAACCTGATAATTTATTTGATAGTCAACACACACACGCACGCAGCGGGAATAATAATTGAGAGTCTGATAATCACAAACTCAAAATGTCTTCCCTGCACGGCATTAAGATTCTGGTGATGCACAACTAGCAGGGCATTTTCAGACGACCGATTAAATCAATTTACAATTGAGTAGCTTAGACTCTTTCATCCAAAGCTATTTACACAGCTTGCAACTACTACACTCATACAGCTGGATATTAACTGAAGCAATTCAGGTGAAGTACTTTGCTCAAGGATACAGCAGTTGGAGGGGGAGCAATTCTTGATAGACTAGAGTTTATCTAGAGTTTGGTTTGGTTTACATATTGGTAACTTAACTAGCCTAAATACACAAGATAATAGCTTGTCATTGATTAGCCACAATGCTAGTCTGCCACTGCCTAACGCAATGTAAATACTGAAAATGTCTTAGGCCTAAAAATTTAGTCTGCTAGCCAGGTATATCGTTTATCTTGGTGTAAGGAATACAATGCATTTTCAGATTAAACAAATCTGATTGCTGAGGTCCTGATCATTTAGACAGTGTAATTGTTGATTACAGAAAATGTCACCAACTAATTTTGTGAGGGAATACAAAATTATTGTTTTTAACACTCTTCCTTGTGAGGACCAATTCCCATATAGAGCCCCCATCCCATCAAACACTACTAATGGACCAGACAGTCAATCTGTCAAAATTAGATTAGAATAATTTGAGGAGTAATAATTAGAAGAAAAAGACAGCGACCAGTGAGCCAGATTGGAACCCAGGACCCTGGTGCCTTGAGGCATCTCCTCATCCAGCTTTTCGTACTGTAATTTAGTAGAAAACTTTGAGAAACTGTATACTATAAAATGTTTATATATAAAAATATAGGTTCTGAAAATCTGCTAATGTTTATATTGCCACATCCAAGTTTTTATTTATTTTATAAACTATCAACCGAAAGTATGAATGACATACTGCATAGCTCTGTACGTCACGTATAGTTTGGGCTGAAGTGGACTTAGTTTTTTTGCTATTGGACGTGAAAATCATGTAGGGAACACGTTTACAGATGATAGCTAGTTCCAGTGTGATAAATGGCACTGGTAAATTGCGGTTTACCGAATCCCCGATTTAACCAAGTGACATAACGCGAGGTGTGATTAAAACACGAACTTGCAGTTTTAGGTTTAAACTAACGATCGGTTCACAAGTACACCAACTACACCCAGACGAGATTTAAAAGCAACCGGCGGACATGCCTTCCTAAAATGTGTTCATCAATTAAAACATATACATTGTTAACTAAACATTTTAGAAACATTGCGTTTCATGCTAAAAACCCTAATCATCACCGCCAGGTAAAGGAACTAGCTAGCTACATTTACTGGTCTTTCTATGGATTTTCGTCAGTACCATGAACCATCTCATTCCAATCTCTTTGTTCCTAAATCGCCCATCCTACCGGGTAACCGGGCCCAGGCATGGGGGAACGGTAAAGATGGTTCTGTGCGCTGGATGAAGGCCCCATTCTACCAGCCGGAGTTCCCGGACCCATTCCAGGTGCTCCGCCGGTTACTGGGGGACCAGGACCCATTCCTCCTCCGCCGCCTCCCGTTGCCGTTGTCTGAAAACTACCGCGGGCAGCCATTTTCTCCATAGAAAGCAAGCGGATGCCGGTCAAGAGGTGGATAACTACAAATATCGCGAGAGGAGTGAGATTTCATTCATACCTTCGGCGCTAAAGTAGCAGTAGTTGAACTGGGTGCCCTGGACTTTCTTATCAGAATTGGCGGAGTGAGGGAGTCAAAGATGCGAAGGCGAGAACTGTCAAATTGTACAATGCAAATAAAACATTTAAGTTAATTCAATGTTTGCATGTTCTCTATGTATTTAATTATAATGCGTTAAAACAGTTGTCATATAATGTAAGTTTTCAACAGTTCTTGCCATAAAAGTGTCAACGGTTCACCAACACAGCAGCAATCCGTTGTATTAAGAAAGCTCTTCTTTGCGTTCAACTTTTACTTAACGAAGTATCCATCTGCAATAACGAAAACATAACAGTTAGACGCCGCCAATGTTTATCTCTTTTTAGTTAAAAGAAAAAAACCTCAGTACAGGCAGTACGATATTCGCGTAGCCAATAGCAACGTGGTTGCATGACTGATGGAGGCAATATTAGATCGTTCTCTGAGCTCTGCCAGCCGACGCAGACCAAGCAGAAGAAACAGGCACGGATGTACGCACGGGCCTACTGGGCACTTGCCCAGAGCACCAGACCCTGGCGTATTTTATATATATATATATATATATATATATATATATATAAATAAAATATCCGACTTTGTTGTGCAGCCTTTATTTTAAAATCTCTGAACTTTTCAGAAAGGCACGGGCGTTGTCACTCCTTCTCAGCTAGCTAGCCACTCGTCAGTCAGAGAATTGAAAACCCACGTTGCATGCTTCTCCTGCGTCAGACGTTTGGTTTGGTTAATGCTGGATAGTATTTACTGTGAGATTTTCAAATCGCAAATCAATTCATCTCTAATTGTGTGCATTCTCCTCGCTTATTATTTTCATTCTAAATCCTGTATTATGGGGCACAGGTGCAAACACTGCTGTGGAAAAATTTGGTGCCGGGGGGGCCTTTGGGACATCTGTGCCTAGGGCACGTCAACATCTAAATCCATCCCTGCAGAGGAACTGACAAATCAGAAAAAAGGTTGTTAATAGAAAAACAGGTTCTTATTCAAACGTTGTCAAGACATTATTACGTTCTCCTACAAAAGAAATCCAAAACGCTCACTTATCCGACCATCAATCTTCTGGTTCGGCTCAAACAAGCCCCAAACTGACATCACCAGTTGCCCCCCAGGTACCAGCCCTGACTAACTAAACCAGCTGCCTCTTGTGCTGTGGCTGATCAAACCATAGATTGCAGCAGAGATCATTTGGCAATCTGCAGCAAAGCACTGAATTTTTGGCAGGCAGCTCTTAAAGCGACAGGACACTGCTTCCCTGCCCGTCTCTCTGCCATAGGACACTGATGGCCTGTATTCCTCAGTTTTCAGGCTGAAGAGCACAGACCCTGAATTTATTCAAAATATAAAAGAGTTGGATGTCCTACTGCCCACTCACTGCCCCTCTGGCCACGGGGAGGTAACATTACCCTCTCTCAAACTCAGCAGGGATTACATCGTGGTGCAGATGGGAGCTGGCAGACCACATTAGCAGATTTAAAATGGGTCACATACACACACATGGCTAAAAATCAGCAAAAGAAAAGCTTTTTAACAGCTTCCAGAGAGGGAGCAGCCTTCTCCATGCCCAGGGGAATGCGCTGCACAGTGGGGTTTTCAACACCAAGGCAGGCACAGAGCCTGACTGCGTTAACGCTCCGGGAAACCGCCTTGTATTTGGATAGACCCCCTTTGTTCCTCATACCCACTTACAACCCTGGTTGTGTCGGGAACGGTATTTCCAAACTGAGGGATTTTAACAGGGTTCATTTTTTTTAAAGCACATTAATTTAATGTCATCCCTAGAATGTCAGTCTTTGGTAACCTTTCTGCTGGGGGAAATAAATGCCTATAGTGTACCTCAATCAATCATGACATGAATTATTAAATAAAGCAACTATCATTATCTTAAATACCCCTATCAGAAGGTCAAGGTTTCTAATTTTGTAGGCTGAACTACTTTTAATAGTTCCCATGCTACACTAAAAACCTTGTGTTTTTGTGTTGTCGTTGAATATCCGACCGGCTGAAGTTTTATCAAGTCTCAGTCTATGTTCCCTGAACATAATACTTCACATACATTCTGGTTTTTATATTTTCAAATGGAAGTTACCGGTTCCCCTGTCACGACAGAAGATTGTTTTCAAGCAGGTGAACGTGTCAGTGCAAGACAGTTCTTTTTTGTAATTCAGTGCCCAGCACAATCCTACCTTGATTTGATTTTTAATTACTATGACTAAGTGTGTTTATGAGAATAGGTCAGTCATTAAAAACAAAGGTTTGCCAGGTCTGTAAGAACGCATATGCCATGTGGAATGGTTTTGGAACAGGATAACAAACAATTTGCCTTAACTTGCTATAGTAGGCGCTGTTGCACAGTTCAGTAGTGCACAGGAAGTGGAGGTGGTCTCTTTTATCTGTTCCAAAGGGTCATGGGGGTTCATCGGACTGAAGGAGGCCCCTACCCAAGGCTCCAAGCTGTTCTTTTTGATCAATGCTAGTGAAGACGTTTAGTCAATAATGATTTTGACGTGCAATTGTTGCAGCCTCTCAGAATCAATGCTAAGTGGTCTTTGTGAGGATGCCAATATGAGCAATACCTTCTCCTCCGTTTCACTTACCTGCTGACTCCCATCTTCCAGCATCCATCTACCATACAGCATTACATTCCTTACGTCGGAAATGACGGTTCAGTTAAACACTGAGCCATACCCTTTTTAAAAAGTATATGTGGCCCATTTTTTTCAAACAAAGGCAATAAGATGAATCAACCATCTCTAGATCCCTGGTCCTGACTTTAATGTTTGAGGCTCATTGTTCTATGGAGTCGTGACGTCATCTGGATACCCCGGCTACAGTGTGACAACATGGTCATTCTTTTTATTTGATCATTTGGTTCGCTTCTTACTAAAAGGAGCCACAGTGCGTGGAGGTGGAACAATGGATGTGTAAAGTGTTGGAGCTGGAATGCGTGCAAAAGAAACACAAAAAAAAAGTGATTAACTACAATGTCACATTGCAAGATCTGATTTCATGATGTCAGCACATTCTAAGCTCTTTTTGAGCTTCATCATGATATTACCTTAGAGGACAAAAAATTAAAACATAAAATAGAGGACAAAAAGACAGACGGGTTTACAGAGCTCCCTCTTCAGCAGAATACAGCAGCAGCAGCAGCCACCTTAAAAACCTCAGCACTTACTATTCTAACTGCGCGGTTCAGAGTGTAGGATTATGATTGATGAGGCCAATGTGGAGTTGTTGACAACCGAGGCGGGTGTACGCCATAAACTGACGCTACCATTTTTAAGTTAAGTAAGAGATGAAATTCAGAACCGTGATAAAGTGGCTCTCGGACTGCTCCAGGAGCAGGGTCCTTCGCCGTAATAATTAATTCTCCTAATGAGGAGGATGCAAAGTGGAGCCCTAAGTCAGTCTTATCTTTGACAAAGAGGACGGGCTCTCTAATTACACTGCCATACCGGGGAGGATAAATTCTTCCCAGGGCACCACGTGACTCATCTGACACGCTTGTTGGAAAGAACGGGAAAGTGCCGAGGACTTATTCTACGCACGTTATACCAACACGTGAGAGGAAATCGGGCCGCGTAAGGTACGGAACGTTCAAGATAAAAGCGTCGTTTTTATTCAAAATGATTATGTTTCAACTCCTCAAACCCCAAGGACAAGCTTAATTTGTAAATATTAATAATAAATAAATATCATATATGATAATCTTATTGAGACTTGGGATTTGGTACACAGGCACTAATTAGTTGCTGTTAAAGCTAGTAAAATATATTATATATATATATATAATTTGTTTTGGAAGACTGCAGCAGGTTTATGTTGTGTTACCAAAGGTCAACCTAAAAACAACAATGACAGAAGGCATGGATATATGCAGTTTATACGGTATATATTATACAATAATATACCAAAAATCACACAAAAAACAACAATATTATTCATTTTATTATATCTCATTAAATACATAGAACAGCATATTATCTAAAAAGATGGAGACTGGACTATCTGGAAATATGCGTGTTGTGTAGAAAAACACAAATGATATATTTATAGAGAGTAATATAATTACAGTAACAAGAATAACGATGTTAAGAGCAATCCAAACAATAAGCATAGACTATTTATTCACCACCTCACTACTAAACGGTGAATTGTTATTGTGCTTTCATATGAGAGATCATAACAGTTAAATGAATTTCTCCTCTTTGTAACAGGTTTCGATGTCTATCCGATTTACATTGGGTGAAAGCATTTAACCTAGATTACAGTCTGTTGGATACCCATCACCACCTTTCCCTGCCTTAAAGGAATCGCTAGAATAAAATAAGAAGAGCAAGCACTCACTCACTCACGCACACGCACACACACACACACTGACCCACACACATGCACACTCACGCACGCATACACTCACGCAAACACATACACAACCACACTCATTCACTTGCACACACACACACACACAAATACACACGGAGACATGTGCACACGAACACAGACACACACACACACACGCACACACACACACACACACGCACAAATACACACAGAGACATGCGCACACGAACACACACACACACACACACAAATACACACAGAGACATGCACACACGAACACACACACACACACACAACATCAGAAATAAGTTCAAAGTAAATTTAACATTTCCCTTTCACCCCCATCCCCAGATGTAGTTAAGGCAAACATGGCAATTAAAAAAGGAAACTTTTCACGTGCACTACAGGAAGAGTACAAGCATGCATATACAAGTTGTGACCTGAATGTTACTCAATTACTCATACTCATTACTCAATTAGTCAGATAAGTAAACATCCCTTCCAGCAAGGGTGGGAGCCTAATCCTACCCGATTTCCCTTACAGTCAGCTAACTGTGGAATTTACTCATTTACTCCAATCCTGTGAATGCGTAACTCGCTGGGAAGATACATTCTCATCCAAAGACGCACGGGTACTACCACAGCCCATTGGGGGACTGCAGCAGCAATAAAGGATGCTACATGTACAACGGAGTAAACCCTAAGATTTCCTGCCAAGCTAATTTAGCTAGTCTTGCTTGGAGTGTTTAGTGTTGCTGTCGGAAACTCTTGGTCCAGAGCAGCGAAAAAGCTCTCTCTATTGAGCCGTGTTTATCAGAAAATACATTCCCAGGTCTGTCTTGGAGTGCACCATGTCCATATTTACCGGGCTTCAGGAAAAATTTCTATTGACGAGTAAACCTCCCATCACAAAATCATATTATCTTACAGGATTTTTTTTTTTTGGTCATATTTAGAAATATATTCCTCCATTTGAAATACTCAGTGTGTTTTGTATTTTTGATTTCCTCTCAAATAGAGGAAAGAAACTCCATTATCCCATTAACTGGCCTAATACCATAATTTCTGAGTCAACGGTTCTCCTTTTTAAAATCTTTATATGAAGTTGTTGACTGTTGACTGGTGGCAGGCGACGGGTCCCATGTCCTCGCCCCCTTGTGATTGGCTCAGCAGGTGAAGTCCTCAAAGTTTCCCTGGCCGGGATGATGAGGTAGCATGTTGGCAGGGTATGTGGACGGCGTGCGGACGTTCTCACAGGGAGCCTTATTAGTGCGACACCAGGGGACAGTGATGAGGCGAAGGAGAAAATCAGAGGAAGAGAGGCGTGATGGCGGAGAGGGGCAGGAGAGTAACAGAGGTAATGGGTGGAAGGCCAAGACGTGTGAGAGAAAAGAGAGAAATTGGAGGGGCGACATCAATGATGACAAGACAGAGAAAGAGATTTGACAATACAAAAGAGATTGAAAAGAGGTCGAGAAACAGGAAAGTAGGAGGAAAGACAGAGTAAGACTGTAATTTAAACTGTTTCCACTCTACACGTACCCTAGGCCTACAATGAGAATGAGGCCTACAATTTCTTCTTGTCAACCATACATCACTAAAGTCAACGCCCCCCCCCCCACCACATTGTAAAGTGCTTATTATTTTAAAGACGCATCTTCACTGAAAAAAACTTGGGAAAAGATGACCTTTTATACAACACTATAACTAAAACAAAACAGGACTGCGTTATCCTTACTAAGTAGTCCTGAAATTAATCTTCAATGCTCCTCCAGTCAAATCCACTCCATAGTTCATATACAAAGTTGGATCTGGATTATATCATTGTTAATATTTCTGTGGGTATAAGACCTCTTCCTCTTTCAACAGTTTTTTTATTAATGAACTCTGACTCAGTAATTAAGAGAGCCAGGTATAAAGGCATCAGACAGCTGTACCTCCACTTCCGCCCTCTACACTACAATTTTCATCAGTGAGATGAGTGAAGTTTCTTCTCTGACTGAGCACCGTAAACTACCCTAACAGCTTTCTGCCCCCTGAGTTTCTGCCCGGGCGGGATTCAGCTTGCTTCCTGACAGCACAAATACTCAGCGATAGTTACTGACGTGACGTTTGACATCGTCCAGGCTTAACACGGCGCCGCCATCGTTGTTGTTGCTGCTGCTCCGTTTGCGTTTCTTCCCTGAACACCGGCACAGTTTGTATTTAATCACCTGCGAACGCAACAGTCCCGTCAGGGGTTTTAATGACCTGGAACAAAGGGCCAAACGTAGACATAGCAACGGTTTTCATTGTCATATGTGCAGTGTTTTGATTAATAAAAGGGACAATGGATTTAAACCTGATTCTTATGTTTTACAAGGGAAGTGGGTGCTTCATTAAACAAAGGAAAGTAAAAACAATGTCATCGTAAGAGAACAGGATTAAATACTTTGAAAAACACGAAGGTACAAATCTACTGAAACTATAATGACTTTTCACCTAGTTTAACATTAAAATCTTATGTTACCAGTGATAAACACTGATATGTTACACTTTTGATCGCTGTACTTTATGAAGATTGAAAAAGCACACACAAAAAAACTACGGAACCCCTAAAGTGACAAAAATACAAAGACAAATGAATTTGTGAGCATAAAGTAAGTCACAAAAACAAAACAATAAATTGTGCGCACGAATTATTGCTCAGGAAACCGATATTTATTTCAGAACATGCTATTCCAGTTGATAGCTATCATTTAAATTTGAGAATGCCTTCAAGGATATTCCCGTTGCTATGGCACCATGACATATGGTTGTCGTTAGCAAAAGACAACAGAAATGTCTTGCAGAGGAATGTGGACTTGGGGATATGCAAATTCACGACTCGTGATTGATTTAATTCGTGAGGGGAAGCTCTATGGTTGCAAATTGGTGTGGCATGCAAAGTGAAAAGTAAATGCTCTTAAATTCGGAAAAGAAGGGAGACACGAGGCTGAATATGTCTTATTCTGCTCTTTCATCTCATTCGCCCAGCACAGCTGTATGCGTCTCACATTCAGGGACGATTTTGAATGTTAAAAATCCCCTTGGGCCACTCATTCCTCAGCATGAACCTAAAGAGCGGCATCCCCTCTTCAAGATGCAGTTGTGTTTAGCTCCGCCAAACATAGTTTTCAGTGCTAAATTGCCCAGCAAAAATGTCATAAAAGTTTGAACGTGAATTCTTATTGCGCCGATTTTAAATGTTTAAATTGCACTGGACCACTCATATCTCTGCATGAACCTAAAGAGCGGCATCCCCTCTTCAAGATGCAGTTGTGTTTAGCTCCGCCAAACATAGTTTTCAGTGCTA
>JAOVYW010023255.1:17848-32189 GCA_025775045.1 Hiodon tergisus | reverse complement strand
GGGGGTATTTAAATTGCTCCTTAAACTGAAATACATTTTACGCAGCAGTTTCTCTTTACTGTTACGGCCAGAAGATTAATGACGACTTATATTTTTTATGAGGCTACATAAAAATAATTAAAATAGGCCTAACTGAATCTAACTGTGTCATTTTTCCATCACGGATGTGTTAGTCACTTTTTAAATGGGACTAACTTATTAAAAAAACATACGTCAGCTCAGCTTCAGTTAAACGTTAAATTGCTGACTGCTGCAGTGCGTGGACATTTAAAAACGATAAAAACGGGAGGAGGACAGGCGATTTGCAGGGGCGTTCCCATTGTTATTTTACAAAACATCTAATTCAGAGTAACTTACGAAACATTTCACCCACGCAAAGCAATTCAAACTAGCTACTGCGCTTAAGTCTGAAACAGCCTTGCCACTGCTGAGATCCAAAGTCTACTGCATACGTCCGGTAACTTCTCCACCACACCACTGGCTGCTCCTGTCATGGGGTAAGCCCCACTGACACATCCTGTCCGTCACTCACAGAAGCCTTGAAAGAAAAAGTGTGTGTGGGGGGGTTTGAGGTGGGAGTGGGATGTAATGGAGAGGTCTGTGGGAGCTCATCAGAGAGTAATTACAACCTGGACTGTGCCCTTTCCATGTCCAATATCCAGTGGAAAATAACCTTCCCCGGTCATATCCCTTTGTTTGCTGCAGTGAAATAAGTTTACTTCAGGAGTGTGAAACCCTTATTAGGCAGGCACAATAGGTTTTATGAAGCCGAACACCATTTGGCTGAGAAGTTCAATAAATACTGCAATATTAGAGGAGTCGGTGAGTGTGCAGAGCTACAGACTTCTAACCAGAAGTATTCTGCGTCCGTCTTGACTGAAAACCAGAGTTACAGAACTGGATTACTGATGTTATATAAAACCAGTCTGCCACAGACAGAAGGGTCAGATGGTCGCGAGAGACCCACACACGGGCTTTATTTTGATTATTCTATTCCCTTAGCAAACATGGGTTTAGACGTGTCCAACCTGATTTGACAAGTTATGGCCATGCAATTGCCGAAAGTGTTGGTCTGTGCCCTGCGGAGGAATAATAGACAAAAGGAGTAGCAGACAGTGTTCATCCTGGTCCTATGCTTAAAAACCCTTGCTTAGGCTAACTGCTTGTGAGTGGTTAAACTTTTGTGATTGTGGTGAGAATTATAGGTCACTGTGACGCTTAATTAGGGGGACTTATTGACCAAAGTCGTAGTCACATACACTGACCCAAAATTAGCACAGCGCGGCTAGTTTTTTTAATGTCACGTCCAACCTTGTGTCCTTACTCCCTACTTAGCGCAAACCAGTTAGCATTTTTGACCATTTTGGTCTGTTACCTATCTGGCCAGAAGCACAAAATACTGCATTTCCGCCTGACTAAAACAGAAAAATCCCCGCGTGTCGTTATGGCTAGCCCCAACAGTGCGCCCATGCCTCACAGCTCTGTTAGACAAGTGAAGGAAAGTACTAAAGGGCAGCAGACTTTGTCTTTAAGTTTGGAAACGGCCGTTTTTGCAGGTTCTGAATGTCTTAAAAGACTGTGTCAGCAAGTCTTTCTCTTAACATATTTATGGCTGAGAATCCATCTGGTTTCGTGGGGAAATACCTTTGGTTTATTACCACGGGCTTCTTGGAGAAGACCTGCAGTCGAATGGTCATAAATGAGCGAATGAAGGGAGATTATTGGGTCACAGGCAGTTTGTTGACACGCTGACTGATTTTTTTAGCTGACACTTTCAAAGAAAACCGTCTAGGGCTTGTTAATTCTTAATAAATGTATTAATTTAGGTTTTACAGCTGCTATATGTAGTCAAGATGTGGTATATTGGTTAAGGTATTAGGCTTATATCAAGAAGGTTGCTGGTTCAAATCAATAAGGGGTGTAACTAATGTGTCCCCTTGAGCAAGAACAATCCTGCTGCATAAATGGACAACATTGTCAGTGTTGGAACAAGTTGTAAATGGGGGGGGGGGATTCAAGGATAGCATTAAGTTGTAGCCCTACTATAAAAAAGGCCGTATCTCATTTGAGAGACTAAAAACAGCTCTATGTAGATGAAGGCAATATGCACTTATGCTACCTTTAGAGCCTCTTTCTGTCTCTCCACTTCACCAGTTATAGCAGTTATACACCGACCTGTAAGTGTCTCTGAAGAGTCAAATTTCACATATTTTACAGAACTACTGTGAATGTGATAATACGTTGTTTTTTTCTTTGGTCATTTGCCCCGTTTCAGACAACTTTCTACAATGATGGGCTAAAAGAAGTTGTGCGTGACATGATGTTCCACAGAAAAGCACTTAGGAGTTGTCTGTTCTTTTGAGAAAGAGCAATGCTGTCTAGTTTGAATAAAAGTTAACATCTCACTGTTGTCACTCAGAAGCATAGTAAATGCCCTGGGTCTCCACAATACAGGCAGGCTGTAGACATGCATTTGTAACGTTTACTTTTCTTTGCTCTTGATTTGCTTCCTGTTTACATATATATATATATACACATATATATATATACACACAGTATATAGTAGTAAATGTATGCATGCACACACATGCACACGTCCACATATCCACATATCAACTCACTCAAACTGCACGCTTTTCTGCCCATGCGCTACCTAAAAGTGCTCTTCAAACAGTCAACCTGTCTTACCATACTGCCGATGCCCTGACAGATCCCTTGAAAGGGCTCTGTACTCGGGGTCCGGAGGTGACCACCCTTATCACCGATCAGCACATGTGCTGGGGCCTTCCGGCGTCGCACTGAAGCAGATGGGGGAGAGTAATCTCCATCATAACCATGTATTTATCGTCCAGCGGAGAGTAATGTGACACCTTCCCTAATCTGGGTGTATTTCATCCGGCTCGCTCCTCACACCTCTGGCCCCTGTGAGGGAATGCTAGCTCTGCGGAAGGCGGCAGTAATTCAGGCTACACTATCTCCTCCTCGCTGGCTGTAATTAGGTCGAGACGCGTTCCTCCGGAGATCTGGGCTCTCCCCTCGCAAGAATCCACTCCAGATAATCGGCGTGCCAACTTGGACCCCAGCAGAAATCCCCATTAATCTGACAGTTGTTGATCACATAGAAAAAGAGTGGATGTGCGATTTTTAAAAATGACTTTCAGGGATTGTTGCAAGTCCGAATCTATAAGTCATCTTTACATTGCAGTGTCAACAGCACTGAAAGGTATAAATCGGTCTTTGTTTCTTATGGGTTCTGACACGTGTGTTTTTTGATAAACAGTTCTGGTGTGTGAGTGTGTATCCACATTCATGCTGGGTTCATTCAGTGCAGGGGAGTAAAGTAGAATTAAAGCCTGTATAATGGACTCAATGTTGATGTTTCTTCAACATTAGCCTAATTAGCAAGAAGCTTCTCAGAGGTGTCCCTAGAAAAGGAATTTGTGGCCAGTCATGTCTCAAATAAGTTCATCAAGTTATATAATGATAATACAGAAGGCTAACAAAATCCTGGAAAATATTTTTTTTCTTCAAAGGTCAGTGTTTATAGGAGAGAGATTTATTTTGCCAAATAAATCAAACATAAATAAACTCCTCAATTTCCCAATAATTAACTAACCCAGATCTCTCTCCTTTGTCTCCCCCATATACTGACCTTGAGCCCTGTATTTATTGGCATTATGGGTAATTGACCTCTCCCAGTCATTCTATTTAGAAATGATAGAAAAGGCAAACATTATAAATAATATATAATAAATATCTTGAGATTATTTAACTAAAACCAAACTAACAACCATTTTACTGCACATTTGCAGTTAATATAATTTCACAAATACCATTAAATATTTCCCCTTAAGCCCCTGACAACTATAACAGGGTCCCCAGCAGCATTCTCCCAGTTTTACTATAGAGTGCGTTTCCAATGAGCATTTTTTCAGCTGTCATGGGTGACATCAAGCTGTCACAGCAGGTAAGGAAACATTGTTGGAGGGGAAACTATATCAAATATTATACATTACCCACCTGGATCCAGGTCAGTAATATCATTTCAACAACAGTGTGCACCCTGTCACTTCAGGGTAATGTAGTGCAATGCTTTTAAATTACTGGCAAGCTTGCGCGACGGAAAGAAACAATCAGCAAAAATGATCACCTGATACGCCGTTTCATGCTTTCATATTTAAAAATATTGAATGAATTGTTATTTGTCTGAAGGTCAATTGCTAAAGTGATTTAACTCATGGGATTGGGAATGGATGGGAAATGTAATCTAAAGGATTTCTTAGTCGACTCTCACATCTGGTTTCCGGCCTTTTGATTGAACACATGCATCGACACACAAACAAAGTCTTTGACAGGATGTGCTTTTTATCTGCACATGTGGGGTCTCTCGATCAGAGGAATTGTTTAGATTTTTTTTTCTTTACTGTAGTTCTGCAAGTCAAAGTCAGCCTTTTGCTTCCCGCTTAGAGTCGCCTTTGCAGCTCTGCCTCCGCCCGCTGCATGCCCCGTTGCTTCAATGATAGCCAAGCTGAAACATTACGCGCTGGTGCGTTTGGCTTCATTGATGGATGGCTTTGGCTCTGGCTTGTCCTCGAGCAGAGAGCCTGGCAGATTTCCCCCCGAGGCACATTATGCCACATCATTCCATACTTTCGAACAGGTTTGGCCCACTATTTGGCAGCTTTGAGTCTGTGCATGTGAGACCATAGAGGGGCGTCAGCCCTGGTGGCTCGCTGAGCGAGCGTTGTGAACGAGGTTCCTGTGAGCTCAGTGCTTTTTATTCCTGCAGCCGTTTTAAAGCTTTTTTCCCTCACCAACCCTGGCGAGCGTCGCTTTTTGTTTCTCTCCGCCTTGCACGGACAAGGGGGCTGTCAGACGCCTTGTTTCGCGGCTGCCCCTTGACATATGTTCCCTCTCAGTGCCTGTGTAACAGGACGCGTTGCCTCAGTCATTAATGAAATGTTCAATTATGATCTTGAAATAGCTAATTATGCATCACTTATTTCCCAGATTCAGAGCTGTGTCTCTTTCTGACGATACATCAGCAAATGGATCTCAGACAGACTCAATAGATAGCAGTGTGGCTGTCCTCATTAAAGCTCCTTTAAGAGGCACAGGCAGCAGCCTCTTTTTTAATAGCATATTGGCTAACCCATCACTACGATGTTTATGGATGATAATGGGAGAGTTGCTGTGAAGTTCTGCTGACTGTGGGAAGGAACAGTATTGTCTGGAGCTGTCTGAAGTGTGAGGGTGGGCAGTACGCTTTGCTCCATCTCAATTGTAGCATCTTAAGAACTGCGGGGGGCTTTTACTGTTGCGCCGTTAAATGTGGGGATTTTTTGTGCGGTTAAATGTGGGGTTTTTTGTGCGGTTAAATGTGGGGTTTTTTGTGCGGTTAAATGTGGGTTTTTTTGTGCGGTTAAATGTGGGGTTTTTTGTGCGGTTAAATGTGGGGGTTTTTGTGCGGTTATGGGACAGATTTCATGCGTGTTGGTTGTCTTTTTTTATGTGTCCGACACCGAGACAGCAAGGTCCTGAGGTCGTCTGTGAGGCTGATGAGGTTTTGAGTGAGCTGAAATGTCATAATTTTAGTTTCCATACTGTATTATACTCTCAGAAGTCTGCATTGTTTTATAATACCTTGTGTCGCATCCTGTTTTGAGGGACTCTCTGTGGTTGTGCCTCCGAGGGCATGCGTTCCCACCCTCACCGCCCGATTCTAAGGGGCCGTCCCACCATCCTGTAACTCGCACACTGGAGTGCCGGTCTGTCCCGTCCACCAGACAGACACAGAGCACCCCTGAACCACCGCTCCCCGGCTCATTTTTTAAGAAGGGGTGGAAATTGGACCAGTGGGGAACTCGTGGCTCAGCCAAGCATTACAAAAGAACTCCCTGATGGAAGCGCTGTCACGGCTGCCTGTGGGAAATATTACCATTTGGCATGCAACGACAGTTAAATTATTCCTTATTGTGCTAGGTAATTGAAGGGATAAAATCCAGCTGTAATTCAACGGTTTGCTCAAATATAATATACATTTTTGTATTGTAGCTCAGGGTGTATCATTCCAAATTAGCATTTAGATAATAGGAGACACATGGCATTTTAATTACATTGTCGCCCCTTTCAGAGGAACATGTAAGCCTAAAGCTTTGCTTTATGTTATTCATGTACTTTTTAATAATGGATTCCCATACGGAGCGTCCTACAGAAGTAGCTTTCACAAGCAGGAATCTCCTTAGCATCCATCATCCAATGGTGAACCGGAACATACTAAGCAAAGAGTTGCTGCCAAGATAAGTAACTCTCAAGAAGGTCTTACATCAATAAATAATAAAGTCTAAGCTGGTGCTCACCTGGTGTGGTGTATGTACCAGCTTTACTAAAGGAACTAAAGGGGGTAAACTGGAGTGGTGTTTGTACCAGCTTTACTAAAGGAACTAAAGGGGGGAAACTGGGGTGGTGTTTGTACCAGCTTTACTAAAGGAACTAAAGGGGGGAAACTAGAGTGGTGTTTGTACCAGCTTTACTAAAGGAACTAAAGGGGGGAAACTGGAGTGGTGTTTGTACCAGCTTTACTAAAGGAACTTAAGAAGGGGAAAACTTTCAAATATTAAATGATAAGTATCTAACTTTGTTTTCATGCATTTACTATATTAAATTTTATACTAAAAACACAGCTGTTTTCTGTTTTTTTTTGGTTTTGGTTTTTATTTTACTTTAGAACTGACAGGCACCAGTTAGGAGGTGGCAGAGACTAAGATATTTGAACTATCCTTTGGTACGCAGTGGTAACTCTGTAATCACAGTATTGAGAAATGCCGTAAACCGTAGCAATGCATTCCAAGTTACACAGTGAAACCAGTGCACCATGGCATCCCTAGTGCCAAGCAAAGTTAGTTACATACCGTACTGTCCAGCTGCAGCGAAGCCCAACCACGTTTATCAAATTAAAACAATTCCATTTATTTTCAGGAAATTTCACAAATCATAACAATGATGATTTATTCATCCATTTAGCATCTTTTTGGTTTGCAAATCCAAATCACCGGAGGGGGGAGGGGGCAGCCAGCCAAACTTGGCCTGCGTGGTGGGACCAGCCACTCAGAGGAAGAATGCGGTCACCTCTGCACCGAGCCGTAGATGCAGGTCCCCGTTGACCCGCTTCCACTTGAGCACAGCTGGCACTGGGGAGAGCTGGCAGAGCCCGGTGTGTTAAAGCAGGAGGCTCTTTAATTCAGTGTGTCCACACTGAAATGGGTTCTTTTTTTCACTCCGCCATGCTTTTTTTCTGTGCTTTATTATTCCTTTGGAAATAACAAGCGTTCTACTGTGTCCTTAATGTTACTTGATGAGGTGTTTTCAGAGCTGTGCGCAGCGTAGCCCACCAAAGCCCACCAAGTCACCTTACTAAAGCCAAGATTTTGCTATCAGTAATGCTTATGGCTTCTAGTGCGTGACAGTGAGAAATGCAAAAAACACACATATTACTATAACAACTAAACAAAGTTCCATGATATTCCGAGGGATATACTCTTATGGCATACATCAGTGTAAACGCTTTTATAATGAAAATTCTTGTCTTCTCGGGACATGCTGATGAAAGCGCGATCGCCCTTTCCTGGTCCTTATGAAACCTTACCCCGGAATAACCTTGCGGTCGACTTTCCGCGAGGATTTGTAAGAGCGACAGGGCGGTGGAAGAATAACTCAACAGGACGTGGACAGGGAGGGCCGTGGCCAGGATATATATCTGGACTCACAGGAGCTTCTTTGATGGGGACTTTGTGGGAGCAGAAAGGAGGGAGACAGGATGAGGAACTGTAAATTGGGAGCACTGTTTAGCCCCTTACTGAATGTGTTTGCACAGCTTTTTGTCAAATATCCAATATCCCTTTTAGCGCCGTCGATACGCGTTATTCACCGTTCCCGTGCTTTTTGTTTTTCTCCAACACATATCCGGCCAGCCCAGAAGACGAGGCCATCTGGGTTAACCCCGGGACTCCTGAGCGGCTAGTAGAAGCAGAACTGAGTCAGGGCTGGAGTTGCAGTGAGCACATTTTTTATGGGCACGGAGGTTGGCGAAACGGGCGGCGGGCGGGTGGCATGCTAGGTCCGTTGCCCATGGAGGGCTACGTCGGGCCATCAGCTGAGCGCTTGAGGAAACGGCCCGTCGAAGGCGCGTTGTCAAGCTGCCAGCGAAAGTTGTTAAAAGGATGCCGTGTCTGTCATGTCAGGTCCAGCAGGCGTAACTAGCGTGTGAAGCCAGGGCCCGGCCTCACTCACACCCTCAACGTCGCTTCCCACTGAGTGCTAAAATAGACATTTAACACAGATGTTTTCTGTCTGAGCCCTTGTTTGAACAAGTATGGCATTGACCCTTTCAGAGAATGCTTGGGCCTCCCCGTGTAATCTTATGTTCCCATTAAAAACCTTTCGATTCCCGCTAAGGAGAGGCGAGGGGAGGTGCTGACACCAGGATGGCTGTGTGCCTCATGGCACTCTGAGCTGAAACATGGAGCAGCCTGGCCCGGACGTGTCACCAGCTCAGTAACTCGGAAAAAATCCTTCTTCCCCGGCGATTTGCTAGACTCACTATGGCAATGTGTCCCTTAGAATAATGTGTGCCTTTAGAACCCTAAACATCCCCTTCACCATGAACCGGTAGGATGGGCCACACAAGCTAAGATGTTACGTGGGATGTGGAGAACAGAAAGCGTATTAAACACATATCTTTGTCCTGTCTGGGTGATATACGTGAATTCCGCCTCATTTCAATTTTCAGGTTGTAAACGGTGGTGTTGATTGCAAGACCTCAGAAAAGAAATTGGTATTTTGTTTGTGTCTGGGAGCATCACGAGCTGCTCGAATCTGGCAGGTGACGGTGCAGCTGTACCCCGTCTCTAGGGTTTGGATGTGCTTTGTTTAGGTAAAACAAAGCCACCGTGTTTTCACAAAACAGCAGACAGCGAGGCGAATGTGTGAGAGTAACACTCACTTAAAAAAAGACATATTTCGAGCCCCTGCTAGGTTAATGGGAGTTGTTTAGGATGGATTGATTTGATGAAGTTGGCCCGGAATTTGTGTCAGAACCCGGTAACACGACCGCATGCACCAGGGTAACGGTAACACCCTGGCGACGTTTATTGAAAGTTTAACCAGGTGTTGGGTGGCGGCCGAATTACAGAAAGCCCGTAATGTGCGCCTACAACACAGGCCATTACTGGTAATAGCCTGACATACTGTTCCTCATCAAAATGAAAAGCAGAACCTTGAAAGGCATGCGCTATTTCTTGTTCTGCAGGATCCTTCAGTTGTCATTCGATTAAATATTTCAATCGCACAAAAGAATGCCTTTTTCTCTCCGTGGCCATGTCCAGGATTCTTTTTAAACAAGCGAGGCGCTTAATAATGCAGGAGGACGTCCCCCTGAAACACGCGGCGACAGGCGTTCAACAGAAACGAAGAGAGACGCAAACAATAAACAGTAACCTTTTTGTTGAATGAAATATCCACTGTTGAAAGTTGAAATTGCTGGGGGGGGGGGGGAGAACGTGGGCTAACGCAATACAGAATTATTATATGAATGAAGAAGATTTGCTGCATCCGTCAGGTTGCCCACTGGTGAGCAAGTCATTTAACGTTTAAATATTAAGCCCTATTACTTTGTGCTATTATTAGGGGGTAATTCCAGTTGAGATATTGAAAGTTTGCAAGCTACGTGATAAGCGTAACCCTAGGTTTAAACCACATTATCTCCGACGGCATCGTGCCTTACTTAACACCTGGTCTGGCTGAAATCTGCAAGCGCCACACAAACGCGGCCCATATCACGTCAGCGTCACGGGCGAAGCTAGTGCCAGCTCCGAAAATCCTGGCTCCGTGGCTGGCATCCGTTGGCTGCCCGCGGCTCCCAGCTTGGAGCAAGCTGCCACCTACACTCGCGGCGAAGCCTCCACACACTGATGGATGTCTCCGCGGCACTGGGAGCAGCCCACCGTGCCAAGGCCCTCCCCTCCCCGCCCCGCATATGGCCCTCCGCAGACCGCAGACACAGATGCAGAAGCGCTCTTGGGATCGCTGGGCTGGTTCGCGGTGAGACCGTACGCCTGCTCGCCGCTGGTCCGGTGGCACCGGTTTCTCGACAAGGCTAGCCTGCCCAGTCCTCTCGCCGAAGCCGGAATCGTTTGCTCCTCACTAGTGATTTAAGCAGGGAGTGCCCAAGTGTCGCACTAACCCGGATGTATGGCTATTTCAAGGTTATGAAATGCACAGATGGCTTTGTTTGTGAGGATCAGCATGGGTGGAGCGGAGAGAAGAGGGGGGTGGGGCTGGGTTGGGCGGGGACACGGTAGCCAGCACTGTGACTTTGGTAGCAAACTCACAAGACCTGAGGTGGGGGTTGCATGACAAAGGTGTGTGTGTCACGATAAATGAGGATAACGTTTATGTCAGACTGTAAAAAAGATTGAGAATGCGACAGCCCGAAGGGAACCTGTGTTTCCTGTCCGGGGTCTGAAACATTGCTCACATTCCCAGCTTTCTTTCACCGCTTTCTCAAAGAGATTTCTGCTGAACACGTATCAGCAGAAAATGAGGGCTGAGGCTTAATAAACGCGGTGGCTGTGTGTTCCGTGTGAGAGGTAGGTGGCTTCCCCAAAGAGAAAAAAAGGTGTGACACAGTTGATATCTTCTGGCTGGTTTTTGCCATTTAATGCTGACGGAAAGAGGTGGAAGGGAGACTTGGTCAGCATCTACTTCAGAGGGATTGTGGTAAAGGTAGTGTTTATTTATGGGGGGGGGGGTGTTCAGATAAAATGCAGTGTTTCATTTAAGGGGATTATGGGATTCTTTAATGGCATTTGTACTTATAAACACAGATTTTATTGGCCGGTTATGGAGAAAGATTGGCTCTGTCAATTAAAGGCCCTCTGCAGGAAGGAGATAGTTGTGTCTGCATGACTACTTTGAGAGCCCATGCCAACGCACAAAAGGGAGGTAAAAAACAAACTGATTTGGAGACTAACGTTTTTCTAGTTAATTAAAGTCTTCTGTATTCTACACCCAGACTAGGCCAATCATATGGGTGTTGTGTGAGTCCGTGTCTTCTCTCAGTGACTTGCACCAGCCTTTAGGGATCAAGACTTGAATTTGCATAGTGAAAAAAGGGACTGGCAGATTCTCACGTGCTAAAAGAAATGGCTGAGATGGTAAACTATGGGCTGAGAGAAATATCTGCCTTTATTTTTCATGAGGTTTTTTATTCCCAGTCACTTCTGAAACGGGACATCCTTTACCGTATTCATACAAATGCCCATTCTATGTGTTGACCAAGTACCAGTCGCAAGTGTGGAATTTCATCTCTATGCTGGGTGAATGTAATGGGATATAAGTAATCGTACAGTGGGAACAGTAATGAAAGGGTTACCTCTCAGACCTGCGCTGTTGGCTTAGGATGGCCTGCCATCGTTCACGCTTGTTCTCTTTGTCCTCTGTTGACTTGCACAGCTGCTGTTCTCTTCTGAGAAAACAAGGGGAACGATAAGCTCTGGCAGGTCTACTTCCACTAAGCCGGCAGTTTATCAGAAGTGGCTTTCAAAACCGTGCAGGGGACCGCTCGGACCCTTGTCATGCCTGTGTGACAAGGCTCTGGCCAAGTTTGACCCATCAAGAGAACGGGCTGCGTTAATCCCTTCCGCTAGGGTGGCGCTCGTTCTGATGAGAGGAGAGGAGCCCAAAACTGAGTGTCGGTCCCAGATGCAAAAACACAATGTCTGGGCGTCAGCTCAGGACATGTCTGGGATGCAAAAACACGATGTCTGGGCGTCAGCCCTGTAAAGCCCGGGATGCAAAAAACACGATGTCTGGGCGTCAGCTCTGGACATGTCCGGGATGCAAAAACACGATTTCTGGACGTCAGCCCTGGACATGTCCGGGATGCAAAAACACGATGTCTGGGCGTCAGCCCTGTAAACATCCCGGGACATCAATGGCTGGGGTCCGAATGTCGGCAGTTGTTGCGATATATGGGTGGTTGTTGGACACTGTGCACTTCAAGCCAATCAAATGAAAGTACAAGAGTTGGTGAAAATCCCAGATACACAGTATGTATACAGTTACTGAGTCTAAAACAAATTGGAATCAGGATTGCCAAGAAAACTCTTCTTTAATCTCTTCAACTCCAGACGTAAGAATTAAAGTGCACGCCAGGTACCAGATTTTGAAAGAGAATAATAATCATGTTTTCAGACCTGTAGTTTCTATAAAATATTGAATAAAACACTCTCTATACGAATCCATGTTCCAATTCTCAATAATCTAGCATCTGTAGCAACTCAAACTAATCAAGCAAAACTGTACACACGATTTATTTATAAGGTCCCCTGGCGTGAGACTGTATCTCCAATGTCTCGCAGTAGACGTGCATTTTAATGTGAAACACTATTGGATAACAAAAAGCCTGCCCCTTTCAATGCACATTTGTACGGAATGGTGCCGGAATTGCACTTCCGCTTGACTTCTGTATGTCATGGTGTTGAAGGGGTTAATGCTGACAGAGAGCATTCCTTTGTTAGTTCGCCTTGCTCCGATATGTTTATGTTAATGATCTGTCCGTCATAGTGTGGGGAGTGTGTCAGATGTACAGGCCGACAAACGGTCGACCTCAGGCAGGCGACAGTCAGTTCGGTGTGCCCCGGGTTTTAGACAGTTTACAGAGGGGCTTCCTACCATCTCTGTCAGCCTGTTGTCAGCCTGTGCTGAGAACTTGAAAGTATATCCGTGAATACCAGATGAAAAGTAAAAAGTATTCTTTGTTGTATTCCATGTTTTGCATCCCCAAGTTGAATGAAGTGAACGGCATTCTGGGCGAACCAGGTTTTAGGGGGGAAAAAAACTATTAAAATAAAACGGTGAAAGTGATTAAGTGAATGATAGTTAACAATAAGATTATTGAACCATACTGTGGGGGATACAGTACCCTGCATAATTATTAATACGCTCATTAAACGGAACAAAAGATATCGATCTACTGAATAAAATATTGTGGAATATTTTGTCTTGCTCAGATAAATTGAAAATAAGCTTCATTGTAACACAAAAAAGAGCAATACGCGTTTTTTCCCCAGAATGGCGTGGTGTTTAAATTAACTCTGCAATCACTCATTTAAGTACACTGACCTTTTGCTTTGATCACACTGATAAGACTCTTCTCGTAGTCTTGTATCAGGTTGTAACACATTTCATTTGGGGTTTTTCAGGGTTCCTCCATTGGGAATATCTCCAGCTCTATCAGTTTTCCTGGTTTTTCTTTGTGAACTGATTTCACAAAGTCCAAAAGTTCAATTGGTTTTCGGCATGGAGATTACGATGGCCAGACTGGAACATATACTTTGTGTTCACTAGATTTTGATGCATAATGCTGGCCGCGTTTTCCTCAGCATGTGCCTCACCTTTTTAACTCGGGTGAACCAGTGTTTCGTCTGACCGTAAGACATGCCCCTGATTGCCATTGAGATGTTGTATGGTGAATCCATGTTCAGGAACGGCATCTCCCTCACAACTCATTATGCGCCATAACACCATATGCGTACAGTCCTGATAGCGTTCGAGCCGTCGCATCCTGGCGGTTCCAGAGAGTCATAGACATCACAAACTTTTAGCCTTGGATTTGAGGTTGCCTTCCAAAACCATTTTTCTCATAGCATGTCCTCTACCCAGCAAGGTAGCAACTGTTCTTGTGTCCTTGGGGTTGTTTATGATGGACACCCTAACAGAATATGGTGGATTCAGCTTTTTATAGTCATCACTTAACTTGAAGATCAATGACTCCTTGCCTGCACTTTTCTGAAGGTTCACTGGCCTTCAGCATGCCGTTGGAAGTATTTCCTTTCTACTCCGTTACATCCTCCTATACCCCGAGGAAAAGGGGATCAAATGATTGCTTCTAGAAATGTATTTTATTTTTGCTGTGTTTCGCTTCTTAGGGGTGTTAACCATTTTGGTGTCTGTGTTTTTAAATACCGCTCTCCATTCCATGGACAACACCGTGTGCTTGAGTCTTTGCTCTGCTTGTATGGGACTTTCATCAATTTGAATCGATTAGTTAGCGAGAGGAACCACTTTGTTTCATTCATGATCCATCTCTCTGTTTCTCCAGGCTGTGAATATCCTGAATCTGAGAGATCAGACCGGACTGACTCACAGTGATCTGTGAGCCAGTGAGACTGAGGCTGCCAAAGGATGCTGGTGCCAAACTGTGGAATGATGCACATGGCCAGACTGCTGCTGCTCTACTGCTTCCTCTTCAGAGCTGATGCTGAGTGTAAGTGCTGTCTCT
>JAOVYW010023255.1:0-15516 GCA_025775045.1 Hiodon tergisus | reverse complement strand
CTGAAAGCACAGCGTCATCACTGCGAGCCTGGGTGTGTTAGCCAGCGTCCCCCTCAGTGCCCTGAAAGCACAGCGTCCCAGTCGGTACCCTGAAAGCACACCGTCATCACTGCGAGCCGCGGCGTGCTAGCCAACCTCCCAGTCGGTGCCCTCATCTTTTTCCAAAGGTGCCTCTCTCTCATAGCTAGCTGTGTGTGGTGTCTTGGCCTCTCCTGTTGGAGCAAGAGAGATTAACATAATTATGGTATGTTGTTTTTTGTGGCAAAAAAGGGACTGATTTTTTGTATGAAACTTTGCTTGCGTTAAAATATGAATCATGTTTTTCCCCCAGTTAAAAAGTCCTTTCACCTGCTTTCTAGCCATCGAGTCTGGAAAATTCACAACCAGCAGAGTGGTACTATGTCCCACCAATATAATCCCACCCAAAGAAATCACATTATATACCAGCTTGTGTGCAACCTGTCTGCAAAGTAAAAAATTTTGTAATTTACAGAAAGCTACACATATTTGACCCTTCGGTTTATTAAAATCCCATTGCACATTACATAATGTATTCTGATTCTGATTAGTCAGCTAATTACAAAGGAGAGTTTGGGTTATTTTATCTGTCAGTTTTAGTAATATAACTTTACATTTATTGAATGAGGTCACACACTGTCTGAAAGGGGTGGGTGGGGGGGGTGCTAACTATTTTAGAAAATATAAATGACTCTTTAACATGTCGTAAGTCAAATTATAATAACTATTGACCAAGAACAATATCAACGTTAGTTATATTAATTAGTGACAGTGACACTAACAGCAGTATTTATGATATTATTCGACTCTCCCTAATGCCAAAGCACATCGCTGCTCGGCTTTGCTTTGGGGACCGGCCATGATCATGGCTACCTGACCGCTGGTATGGCTACGTGCTACGCTGCACCAGAGACAGAGATAGCAGAGATAGGCACTGAAATCCGCTGACTACAGAAGTAATGACGGGCAAAACCATACAGACACCTGAGCAATAAAATGAAAAGCTTAGATCTTCGGCTGAATGATAGATGTTTCCCTGTGATGATGTCCCTTGTTGTTTCTTTAACCTGTAAAACACAGTGTACTGTTAGACCTTCGCCTTGCCCCGACCGTGCTCCTCAGTCTGCGTTTAGGCTTGACAGCGCATGCCTTTGTGCCGAGCCGGGTGAGCCAGTGCTCCAACGCCACCCCGCCCCACCCCCAGTCGCCCCCCTGTAATGCCCGCCAGTGATCCTCCGCCGGATTAAGGCAGCTTCAGCCTGTTTGCATGGTCAAGAGGGGCCCAGCTGCACTCTGGCTGATTGCAGACAGGAAACCCCTTTTACGGCATATCATTTTTGCTGCAGATTTAGGTCAGGGTTGGAGATCAGGGTTGATGTCCCTTCTCCCGCCTAAATGGTGAACTAGTGCTCTATAGACTGCTAGAACTGCGAGTACTGACTAATATAATTAGAGGTTGGCTCTCATGGTGGTGTTGTTTGTTTGTTGTTGTTTTTTTTTTTTAAAGTTTGCTTTCTTTTTCAAGATACATTAACTTGCTAATGGCCGAATGATTTGGCTGCTGTTTAAAGAGACTTACTAGCTTGCCGCTAGCGTTCAAACTACCGGCATCCCTGTGAGTTGCATCCGCAACGCGTAGCCTTTGATGGCATTTTAACCCAATAAGAGGGCACGCCCCCATCACGGGTGATCTTCCCCCTCTATGGAATTGGCCCGTTTCAGGCAAACCGCTCAGACCCCTGACCTGCGGTTCAGCCCTTAAGCCGGAGTCAGATGCAGAGCCAGCTGTTTGCGTCTGCCCCATTTCTGCTTGGCATGATGCTGAGCGACGACATATGTCAAATCGGATCAGCCCTAATGTATCACTGCCCTGGGGGGCAAAAGAGGTGTGGTGAGATTGTGGAGTTCATCAAGAGAGTAGACAGGAGGAAGGGGAGGTTAAATGATAAAGTGCACTTATGGCAGATGGTAGCACATACCACACAGACCCTTCAGTTTGAGATCTTTTTACGTACGATAATAAACCATGTGACAAGGTCTAATATCAGCCAGTCCTGACAAGGTGCGGCTCTGAAGCAACAAATACAGGGCTCCACCAGTTCCTAAAGAGGACAACAAATGACATACAACAAATACAAGCTCTCTAGGGGGACTCAAAATAATAAGAAGCCAAATTCAGACGACCACGTCCCCCGCAGGGAAACGTTAACCCTCATCTCTCCCCATTTACCCCATGCTTTCAGTTGCCGATGCTCCAGATGAATTAGTCAGAACAGAGTCCATGTGCGGTGTAACGACAGTGGGGGCCCTGGAGCAATATATACTTTTATATCAGAAAGTAAATAATATCAGCAAAAACACATTCCTAATAAATTAACAGTCATTTGACAATCCAGTGCTGGTCTGGGTCAGTTTGCCCAGGTTTTACAAACAACCCAGGTGTGGAGAAAGAGGCAGCTCTTTAAAGAGGTGTCAGCTCGGTACGGATGTCTCTGTGAAACCCACCAGCGATACACAGGGTTTATCCACATTTCACTGCATTACCAGCTTTGTGGAGCAAACACAGAGTTGTGGATAAAAGGTAAGTACACAGGCAGCCTTTAATTAAGGCAATTAATTACCCCTCGCCTAGACTTTTCCTGCCTGATTAATCCCCCTTTTATTTCCTTTTTTTTCCAGTGCTGGTTGTGGCCGTGTTGTCACATGATGCGTTACACACTGAATTCTGATTAGAGTTATATAGGGAGGTTGATGATTATGGGAGAGAGCTGTCAAATTAGTAATTTAATTTTGTCGCTTTCGATTAGGTTTTTTTACCCTATTAGTTAAGGGGATGGGTATAAACTGGGAAGTCTGGTAGCTGAGCGATCTCCTATTTAGAAATGATTAAACCTTGGCGTAAGTGATTTTATTACTCCCACCGTCATTTAAAAGCAGCAGCGGCAGAACGCACGGGCGAAATGTTCGGGGGAACAATTGACGGTGCAAGGAAAGAGAAAAAGGGGGGAAATTACTGGAGATTATTTGACTGCTGCTAAGCTATTCATGGTCAGCGTAATTCTGCAACCATGCACTTTTAGCAAATCTGTGCTCTCTCCTGCCTTTCAAGGGCCTATCTTCAAAGTCAGTTAAAGCTACACCACAGGGGCCATCATGATGTGCCCTCTGAGGTGAACGTAATTGGTAGTTACCAGCGGATAGACTTAGAGGGAACAGTTTTAATCACGGGACATCTTTTTCTTTGAACCTCCGCAATCTAGAATCGTTATGGATGAACTCACTCCATTGCGGTGCTGGTGAATCATCGTAATCAATGTGGTCTAATACGCGGCGCCCGTTCTCTCGGATCCGGCTGTGCTAAAACGGCGCACGTTGGCTTCGCAAAGTGGGGCCGAAAGTGATAATGCAAGTAATTAGCTTTGAAAGAGTTCAGAGTCCCCCAAAAGGGTCAGAAATTCACATACTGTCATATTTCTGTAGCATTGTGGGGGGTTTTTTTTGTGAAGACTGTACTGAAGGAGTGCCTTCCCTGGGAGATGACGGGGAGGGTAAACAAGATCCTTCCGCCTGATGTTCTGAAGGAATTTTTGACAAGTGTGACGGGCCTGATCCTGGCGCAGTTAAATTTTTCCATGAGGATTACGGAAGTCGTGGGTCTTGACAAGGATGGATATAGGACATGCTTTTGCATTTGGTTTAAATAGCCTCGCAGCGCAGAAGAAGCCTATCTGCAAACACATGTTCATCAGCTCAATCATTTAGTCTCTTTTGTATTATTTTCAAATCTCTGTATAATTATGAATATGAAGCAGTAAAGTACATTTAACACACAAGAAAGGGTTTCTATTCATGATGCAAACCTCCTAATGATTAAGTCATACAGTTTTGAAATAAGCAATATTTTATTTCTCTTTGAAATGTCTCCACATTTGCCTGTTGAAGTTTACATCCTCTGGATGCATGAATCATTCATGCGGGGCTTGTCACAATCAGTATTCCTAGCATCAAAGGAAGTGCTCTCTGGGGCGGAGTCCTCAGATGCGGTTAGCTCCAGCGAAGGTGTCACCTGTGTTTGTCTGAAACGGCAGCCAATGAGCAAAGTGGGAGCCGCCAGGACCCCGCCCAAGACCACTGAGCTTTGTGTGATTGCAGGGGGCTCTGAAGGGCTCTCCCTGCTTGTTGGCGAAGCCCTGACACCGGTCAATTAAGGACTTAATAACACCACACTAATGAAGAGGGTGCCTGCCAACAAGCTTAGCCTATTGATCGCCTGGACGGTTTAAAGTACGTCTTCGCAGGGATCAAAAGGCCAGTTGGGAATGCTCCGCGGTAAGCAAAAGAATGATAATTAACATTCAAGAAGTTTGAGGCTACTTCTTTTTTTTTCCCCCAGCAATGCCCAGTAGTTGACTCACACAACCCGAAACCACAAAGAAGCATTTGCACAAACATAAAAGGGGAGCTTTGAAGCGTACACAAGACCGAACAGCCGTCTCACGCTCGCCATCGGAGCTCCACACGGCGGCCTGAGACTGGCGTACGCCAACCCACCAGCGGAGAGTGACTTTGGAGGGCAGCGGGGAGATTAGGACATTTCCCCGTGCTCAGCGCGGCGGGTTTGAGATCCAGTTTTATGTTCCGCTGGGGAGTGTTTGGCCAGTGGTTAATGATGCGGCCACATCACCTCAGAGGACTGTGTGAACGGACTGTCTGTTCTGAGGAGATAAACCTTCAAGCTTTTCCTTTCACCTGTTTTCAAGCCTCATTTCATGGTAATAGGGAATACCATAATTTGCATCACGCTTGTCAGTATCAAGAAGAAAAAATCAGCTATGAATATAAAGATTTTCTTTTATTCGTTAAAGGGCATTCGGCTCGGACAGGGGAATCTACCGTGGAACAAGAACTCGTTTTTGCACGTTTTCAGTTTAAACGTTTAAATACAGGCACAAACGGTCACAGCTTCATTGGTCAAAGGGTGTCATATTTTCTGACGTTAAAATACCCAAAAATAATGAGACAATTGAGGCCCCTCAATTCTTCATTAATCTCCTCACAAATAAAATGTTATAACATCTGATTTATTTCCTCATGTTTTCAAATGATTGGAGCCTACGTACAGTCCAATTCCGTAAATTGGACGTGTGGTTTAAGTGTGGGAATCAGCAAAGTCGCCTTAGCTTCAGGAAACGAATGGTCTCAGGGGATGTTTGTTCTACATGACTAAAACTGTTAGCCCAGGAAGCAGTGGCTTTGTTGTAACCGATAGCTGAGTGAAACATGCCCTCCCCTTTGACGGACGGGCTGCCCTACGTCCCCATCGCGCAGGGTGAGAGGGAGCGTTGCCTCGCCTCGCCTCGCCTCTGCGGAGCCAAAAAGGGGGGAAGCCCGAGCATTGCAAGGGCATCGCTGAAGTGGCACAGGATTCCCGCCGCGGCCGAGAGAAACGCGATGTTGGGTTCTTCCTTTTCTGACCTTGTCCAGGAGCTGAACCTCAGCTGCTCAATCTATCGCCTTTCAACCGCTCATCTTCGCCGAGGGTCAATCCCCCGAGAGACGGGGCTGTCGTATCCCTCTGCACATACCCCAGAGCAAGGTATCACGTGTATTATCAGTGGTCAGTCATCTGAGAGATGGGCTTTTTTTTTTTTAGGCTGTTAGCTGTTCAGTTGATTGAATTTTGGTTTATTTTTTTCTGTCCTCTGTTGCGAAACGCGATTTTAATACATACGCTAAAGCAGGATCACGTTCAGCCATGTTTGTTTTCAGATTCATAAAATGATAGCTTAGCCACTACAACTGAACCCAGACAGGGAAAATCCCAAAAAAGATAAATGGATTAGGAATGTATTATTAAATACCACGTAAGTCCAAAATCGCATAAATTGCGTATTTATCTCTTAGCCATATCTCTTTTTTTCCCCTAAATCGCTCGCTCTTTAGGACTTAAAAAGCTCGACAAACGTTGTTCAAGCGCTGAGAGAATGTTCAAAGTGGTGGGCGTTTCATTTTTGCCTGATGGAGTGTGTGTTTGGGCCCTGGAGCCATGGAAGGGTGCAGGTCTTTGATGGCTCTCACCCCTTGACAGATATAATGTCCGTTTTTAAGTGTACAGCATTCTGTGCAGGTGAAAACTTTCGGGGGGAAATCGTAACATTGTACATGGAGTTGAATAGCGTCTATTGGAATGACTGAGCCTGTGGGACGGTTAATGCTGTAATCCAGCAGAAAGGTAGTCTACAGCATTCTACAGTCTGATTCTGCTAAAGTTTTCTGTCAAAGAAACAGGGGTTTGTGGGTTTCTCTGCAGTTGTCAATAGGAGTTGACTGGGCTTATGAAGTGAGATGTGTTTTTCATTTCTCGGGGAAAAGGAACAGAAAAGCTAGGCTAAATAATAACTATGAGAAACAAAGTTGTCTGTGACTATGCAGGTTTGTTCGGCCAGGAAGCCCCATGTTATTTTTATTCTTGAAGAAACCTTTCTGTATTCAGCAGCAACTTGTCTGACGTCCTCTTTTGTCTCTCGGAGAGGCAGACTGACTAGGTTCAAACCTGTCTGTGATTATTTTTTCCGAACGGCCAATGATGAATAGCGACGTGTTCGCTGTGGTCTGTGTGGCATACACAAGGGGGCCCGAAATTCAGTGAGCTTTTACTTGACAAGTCTTTCTTGGAAACCCCGAACACGTACTGAGCCCTGGGGGAATTGCTAAAAGTCCACTTGAGTTTTTGTTTAAAAAAAAAGAGAAAGGAGAGCATTAAAAAACACTTTCACCATCATTACTGGGTTGTTCATTTCAAACTTTGCATTTCTGCTGCCTGAGGTGCTTCGGATGTGGGTGTCATTAGCTTACTGAAATATTTAAACTGCAGGATTTGTACGACAGCATGTATATAAAGGATAGGAATTAGAAACAGACTTCTTGTCCTTGTAGGAGATACACGTTTTCCACAACAAAAGGTAGACTACAGCCCTTTAAGCTGTTAATTGCCGGTTTAAAATTTGTAATCTCTATTAGCTTCCGGCTGTTAATTATATAGAATTTTTATTATTTAGAGTATTCAGGTTTACAAAGGAGATCGAAAATGACTTGGTAATATGACACTGTATTGACTGAAATCTGAAGTAGCTGCTATACAGATTTTTTGATCGCTGTTTGTCAGTTACAACCAAATGCAAAGTATTTTTTGTTTTAATGTACTGTTCAAAGTTCCAAGTTCCCACCGCTTGTTTTTAAAAACGGCCTTTTAGTTATGGATAGAGTTGTGGCCATCGTCACATTTGTGTTAATGCCTGTTACATCCCAGCTTTTAGCAGAGTGGGCATCATGCTGACAACGCACCAAGGAAGCCCCTTGCGGCTTCCCAGCAGCCTCCTGCCCCCTGCTGGGTCTGAAGTACTTGTAATGCCCTGCTGCTTTCCAGGAGGTGTTGCCGTGGTGACTGAGTGAAAGACTTGTTGATGTCAGGCCCCGGACTGGAGGAAAACATATTTATTGCCATTTCACACTTTGAATATTGTGAGAGTGTGTTGTCATGGTGGCTCTACGAGACATATGTGTTTTGGCACCAGGACTTTAATGTCATTTTTTCTCTGACCCCCGGTTCTGTTTTAATTAGATTATTTCATTCCACTCTTACGTCTTCATTATACAGACTTGACTAATGGAAATCCATATATGGGGAGATAAAAGTGGGAGAAAAGCTGACAGATGTTTCAGCAGGCTGGAATGCAATCTGACCACATCTATGTGGGGTTGTAATAATGGCTGCCCCTGCAAATGGCGGGTTTGGGGGGGGCATCAGCGAGACTCATAGTGATAAACGACGGGGATCAAGCTGTGTCGACTGTGGGCTACAAAAGGGATGTGAGAAGTGGAAGCCAATTCTGCGGGACCCCCTCCAACCATTCGATCCAGAAAGGCAACCAAGAAAATTGACTTCAGGATGCAATCAGCCGGGCTTCAAGAAAAAAGGGCATTATGAATTTTGACAATGCTGCTACAGAAGTTAAATGATTAATGAGAGCTCATCGCTATCTTGTGGAAGGAGAATGTTTGGCTGAAAACCTGCAGATGCCTAAAATTGAGGAGCCTCTATTAAACTATACATGTCACGAGTATTAGTTTATTTTTCCAAAACAAAAACGGTTTGTAAGTAGGCTGTGTGGTACACTATTTTATTTCATTTGAACAGCAGCAGCATATTGAAAGATGCTGCTTCTGAAAGATTTTTACCTGAGAGCGATAAAATGTAGTGATAATAGTTTTGGTAAAAAATGTACATTGTTCCTGTAAGCTCAGTAAGTACTGTTAACCTTAAACTAATAACCTTTCCAATCACGAGGGCATCAATGTGTTTTATTTATTTATTTTTATCAAACACTATTCTTTAACAGGTTCTCTTCCTAATTGGAAGAAGGTTCTCTTTTAAATTGGCACCCCTACTGTGAGGAGCCAGCATGATTCTCCTAATCTGAATGAGTCACTCTATATTTAGAACTGGTAAAGTAGCTGGTAAGGTACGTTACAGCAGAAATAGAAAAGTGATGTTTGACATTGCTCAAACTCCCTCAAAAAATGAAACATTCTTGTAACTTGCAGTTCTCTCAGTGATATTCCGTATGATGAAAATCGCATTAGTGTATCGCCATGCTTCCATGATAGTTCCGTTCGACTGTTGTCCATTGGACAAACCCTGCTTGTACTATGCTCCCGTTTGCTGTTTTCAAAGATGATATTGTCAGAGGGTGGACATAGTACAGGGAGAAATATGTGTGTCCCATTCAACGTGCGACTCTTGCTGGTGCAAAAAGCAGGTCCTAAGCTCTGAACGTGTAACAGAACCTTTGCCCAAGACACTTGGGGGTGTTGAAAACTTAATAAGAGAACCCCCAGAGGATTCAAACCCAGTTTTTATCCTAGTATCTCACGTGTTCCGTTGGTTTGATTAGACCTTCATCTGACATAGGCTTTACTGACCTAAACGTGTGATGTCTCTCAGCAGAGACGTTTCTTAAGCCCTTGATGGTAGTTCAAGGAAGGGGAATAAGCAGACATGCAATGATATGCCTGCCCCACATGACCAGAGATCACAGGCTTCATTAAAGCTCCTTGTGATTGGGTCCACTCTTCATTGACACTCCCGCAGCAGAATGTGCGCAGCTAAATCCCTGCCGCATGTTACTCATGAATACGCCGTCTTCCTCTGTGGCAGAGCGCCGTAGTGTAAACGACTGCCGAGGGATGCTGATCCAGTGGAGTTGCATTGCCTGAGATGCTATTTATTTGTCAAGGTCATTCTCCCACCCATGTACAGTACATGGATACACGTGGACATGGATGTAAGCATCTTAAATGTATCACGATAGATAGAGCCAGTAGGCACAAATGTAGCACAAATGGAGCTGGAGGTACTTTACGAAACCATTTAGCTTTTTATCAGTTAAAAAACGTCTTGAACAGGAACAGCCTGGGGCCGGTTTTAGCCATGTAGCTAGACAGGCAGGCGGATAAGCTTCATCTTGTTTAGAGTCCTTTAAAAAGGGCGTGGCCGTGTTGTTGTAATAAACCTTTAAGATTTTTTTTTACTAGTGCAGTAAGATGTTGTGTATTTGCTTAGTTTATACTTGATGCGATAACTTTTCAGCATACATGTTGTGTTTAATGACAGCCATCTGCCGAGCATAAGCTTTGTTTCTCAAGCACTTGTAAGCAATTATGATGATTTCTTGTGTCATGTCGTGATTAGTGTCAGCCATGAATCAGGGCAAGAGTGCTGAAGTATTCATTTACATTTGCTGGACCTTTTTGCATTGTAAGTATTGTGTCCGTATTTAATCCAGATTGTTGTACTCAAAACGTTTTATTGCTGAATTTTTTTTTATTTCTACATGACTGTTGTCACTTCCAAAATCCTCCTCAATGCGTGGAATGAACCACTTCTGGCTGATGACAATGACAATGAGCGAGAGTCCGAAAGTGTCTGTTAGTGAAAAGTCAGTCTCCTAAACTGGTCCGTGTATCTGTAGTATTTATTTAATATCAACAAGCCCTTGGGTTCATTTGAATTAGAACTCATAAAATCAAAGGTCTGTATCTTTTAAAACATTTTATTTAGGTTAGTTCTGTTCTCGTTTCATTAGAGAAATAGGGTGAAAATATACTCAGTGTTCTGATTTGTGCCTTGAAGTCATTTGGCCTTCGTAAATTGGTTCTGTGAAAGGAACGAGGCATTCCGAATTCAGTCAGATCCAGCTACTTGTAAATCTGTTTGCCATATTTTTGAGATATGGGGGAGGGGGCACTTTAACTGCACCAGCACTGCGCACAGCACTCCCAAATCCTTCAGATATCGTGCGTTTTATTTATATCTGAAGATTGTGGTTTCTGGTCATTTGCTTAAACGTTGAGATCAGAGCATTGAAAGCACGAACCCAAGACTACAGAGCGAGCCTTGGTATAAAACATATCCACATCCATAATCCATAAAAGCACAGATGGGTGTGACGTTTTTGCACGGTTCTTCTGACCAGATGAATGAGCCGTTCTTGACAGGCCATCCTGGATGATGGGCACTTGTAGGTTCAGCTTCCTACTGCACCCATTATATCCAGCTTGTGGAGACAAGTGACCCTTTGTGTGCTACTTCAATTTTTTACCTAGGTGAATAGTAGTACCGGTCAGTGTATTATTCCTTTACTTTCAGTAGTACAGGTGAGTGTGTTATTCCTTTACTTTCAGTAGTACAGGTGACCTTTAGCGACTTCAGCAATTTTGCTGCAACAGCAGAAGGGGAAATTTTGTCTGGAACTTCCTGAAATATATTAGTCGAAACCTTGTGTATAATATATAACACAATCTATTGTACTTCAATCATCAATTTACACAATGCCGTTCGACCTCCTATAAAAAAGCTTTGTATTCCAAAATTGCATGTTTGACCAAATGCTTAATTATACATCCATTTTATTCGCCAGGATTTCAGGCAGTGACTTGGAAAGAACGTTGGAATAAGGATATGGGGATGAGCCCAGAACAGCAGTAAATGGACAAGAATCTACGCCATTGCTTGTTTTATGACATGTCAGCAAATGTCTTGCTATCAAGCCGACAGATTGATTCCAGATGTCTTCTTTTGACCCTGAAAAGTTTATTGTGCGTAGACGCTTCTCCGCAGTTCTTTGGCAGTGGGGTTCTCTCCATTGCATGTACAACAATGCGCCTGCTGTTTAACTAAAGTCGTCAGGGCAGATTTCACAACCCGGTTTTTATATTAAAAACAATGCTGTCAGAATTTTAAATGATTTAAAAGGAGTCTGAGGAATTTGAGAGGATATCCCTCCTTAATGTTTTTAATTTAACGTGGGAAGATCGCTATGCTGAGTATTTGGTGGAAATGCGATCGGCTGTTACTAAAACTATATATTGTCACATATTGCATGGTCATATTGGACAGATATGAATACCAGTCGCAACCAGTAGGTTATATTGGAGGATCAACACCCTGCCCCTGCGAGAAAGTCATCTGTTGTTTATAAAAGTATTACAAATTAATGCTTTGCAGTTTAATCACAGTTTCAAAATGTAAAGTCTGAAAGCTTGAAAACAGTAATTATACAATTATTGTTTTCTGTGCTGTATTCTGATAATACGGGCATTTAATGAAATGTTCCCTTACGTGGTGGAGAACTACTGTAAATAACCCAGTGTCTGTTTATGCCAGCAGCAGCCACTATCCTATCAGATAATTAAACTGTGCAGGCAAAATGCTGAGGCTACTGTGCAGAGAAAGCCACACAATTAAAGTTACTTATCTGCATGCAGTGTTATTTTTCTCCAGTACGAGTAAGTCTTAATGCCACTTGGCCAGTCTGCGGCCTTATTTCCATCAACCTCAAACTCGTTCTGCATTCCGCCCAGTTTACCAGCTACCCCAAAACACTTGAAAAGGGAATCCTGGCTGAAATTACGTTTTTAATTGTTTTTTATTTTATATCAACCTACATTTTAACAAAATTTCACGAGGCCTTTTGGAGGCTGGAACTCCCAGTTCCTCATTAAAAATGAGGGCCTATTCGACATTTAATATTGATGCTGTTTCCTCATATTGCCATTGTAATGCAGAGGTGAGTCTTTGGCACACACACGCCACGCTGATTCTCACAGCCATCTGTTCCAACGGACTCTTTTATTAAGTGACAAACTCTTTCCAGACGTGTTAATGAGTCCTGTGGGAGATGTCAGTGAATGTGTGCTAACATACTTAAAAATGCCTAACCAAATGTATGGGAGTGTTGGATGTATGTGTGTGTGTGTGTGTGTGTGTGTGTGTGTGTGTGCAATGGTAACATATCTGGTCAAATGTATTGGATATAACAATAATGTTTTTCTAAGGGCTCAGCACTGTTTTAATTACCGTTATAGCCACAATAATGTTTTCTATACCATTAAAAAGCATAAGATTTTGAAGCCAAGGACTGGAGGCTGGCATAGCAGTTTCATCAAGCATCCTGCAATGGTGATAAGGAATTCCCAATGAAATCGTACTGCGGGATCACTTGCACTCAGCTGTCAGGCATTAACCATGATGGGAAATAGGAAATTTACGCAATGTGAACTGTCGGAGACAAACGGAAAACCCTTATTTGATTAAGTCCTCCCTTTGTTGGAATTGACTTTGATTAACAGCTGCTATTTGTGCTTAGGCTGCACAATGCAGATTGAGTGCATTATGTGTGACTAACCCTGGAGTCGACGGCACAACAGTCTGGCACGTTGAAATTTAAATCAGAAGAAAATGAAAGTGCTAATTCTTATCTGTTATTTTTGTTCTATTTTATCATTGCTTAGTAGACAATCTCAGCCTGAGTGACTAGCATGTTTCACAATAATGAACACTCATACAGGCTGCATCCCAATAATTACTGAATTATTAATAATCACTGATTTACAGTGCAAATGTAATGCATATCGATACCCCTCAAAGTCACGCTTATCTTCAGAATGATTACCCATTCAAATTTATACGTGGCTTATTTGGAGGTGTAAAACGGAATTAAATAGGCCAGTGATTAAAGAATGATTAGGAGTTGGCTTTAGCCGTTTTTAAATAGGCAAATCAATTACTGTGATGATCGCTCGGGGAAGACGCTGTAACCTGATGATGTATGTAATAATTACTCAATGCAGAGAAGACTGTTCACTTAAAGAATCTTAAATGCACATAAGGAGTTCTGCTCAAAAGTCAAATGATAAGGTTATATGATGCAAACGTGTAAAATGTCTAAAACAAAATATGATTTTATTTTATTTTTTTCTTCAATATATTCTAGCTGTATAGAACTGCTTACTTTTCAACATTACAGAGGAGTAAAAGTAATAAATGATGTATAAAAAACAACTTAATAAATACTTAAAATAATTTTTGGCATTTAAAAGCAATTTAAAAAGGTGCATCAATTTTCTGTCAAATAAGTGTTTGTTTAGTTGGTGGTTAGTAATGAATCTGACTTTATGATATCAGTGCATATTCAGAAAAAAAAATGGGTAGATGGTGTAATAATGAGGCATAATCATTACATGTCATTAATTACATTTTAAAAGTGACAAAAACACAGACATGATACATTTTTTAAAAATTCTAATTTCTGTCCATCACTCAGACATCCTATTCACACTCATTTTTCACTCAATATTTTTGTTCATCAAATTCTAGAACGTATATAGATATTTGTTTTCCTGTAGCATCTACAACAAATAACAGTGTTGTTTTAGACAAGAATACCAGGCCGGTATTTCTCAGAGGCAGGCTAAACAAAACCAGGATTAATTTAAATTAGCTGGATTTCATGACAGCGGATTCTGGTTTAATCTATCCGGCAAATTCAAACCAGGTTTAAGAAGTCACGCTATGTGCTAGTGGACGTAGTTTTTAAACAGACAGCAGTGGTAAATGACGAAACGTGGTTGTAACCATAGTGATGGTAGCAGAAAAAGATAGTGAACCAGTAATGAGCTGATCTGAGCGTTATGCAGACACTTTTACATTTTTTAATCATTTCATTAACATACCTGCAATTATTAGAACGTTTATTTTTTAAATCAATGTTACCGCAATTTTTTTTTTTTATTCGTTAACGGTGTACCATGCCAATCAGGCAATGATACATAGTGTTGCTGTAATGTTCCTGTTTTTTTACCATATTCACATTACAGATTTTCTCAGTGTCCATGCGCCAGTGTTATTTTCATTTTTACTACATTGTAATGAGATGTGTGATTGATGTGAGGACACCAACTTTATTAACACCAGTTGGCCCTCCAATCCCTCTCGTCTTGTTATTTCAGGAGTTTCCCTTATTGCCAGAAACCATCGACCGTTCTGATCATTTATCAATATTTTAAGGGGGCTAAAAACCAATAAATAAGGTTAATGGCATATTTAAACGTTCCTTTCATCGAACACTCTTAATCACCCTGAAAATTTGTCAGACTGCCACCAAAGTGTTTCGATTAATTGTGGGCCTGCTTTTTCAGTTAAATATTCAGAGAGTAAATGAGGCCTTTCCAATCGTGCTAAATTGAATATGTCACTCAGTAGAATGATATAGGTAGAGTGGTTTTAATTCTGTGCTCTTATATAATAGGCTTAAACTGGAAGCTGTTCTTTAAGTCTTCCACAGCTGATGTATGTTTCTCAATGTTATTTTTCTAATGACACGATTGGTTGCTAATGGTTTCGTGAAATGTTTTCCTCATTAAGGTAGATCCCATTTGAGAGGCAGTAATAACTTATTTCATTGCAGACCCGTATATGAGTTCATTAGCAAATATTGATTTGGTGCATTAATGTCGCCGTGTTGGAGGGAAATTAGATACATTTATTGTATTGTAATTTCAAAATTTCACCTAAACAACAGATTTTTCCAAGGTTTCAGACAACCAAATTGTTGAATAATATATGTTTTGATAGCAAAACTTTTTGTGGGGGGTGGGGTTGTCTTTTTTGCCCCTGTCGATGAGTATTTACTGTAAAGGACACAACAGGCATAAAGACAAGCGTTGAGAATTAAACGCGAGTAGGGCCCGTGGCATAAGAAAAACCAATGCCATAAGTAGGTTACTTCTTGTAGGGGTCTGTTTCGAAGCTCCGCCTCATTCCGGGACCCAGTCACTAAAGGCCCAAACCTCACTTTAAAGATCAGCCAGAGCTTTCAGCCACCAAATTATTCATGGCGTGTCCACCCATGTTAAATTGAAAAGGGAGCAGAGGGGGGAAGCGTACCTTCCTCTGGTAAGTTAGTGAATATGACAGGGTTATATAATGTCCCTGAGAGAGAGCCACACACGTCACTAACCTTTTAGCCTCAACTGGCTTTACACTTTTCATTTGTTTGTGGGGTTTAACACGGGATTAACAGAGGAAGCCCCCATATTAATTCAGGTAGATTAAGCCTGCCCTGATAAAGCAGTATAGCCCCCAGTGCAGGGGGTGGG
>JAOVYW010023245.1:16669-32197 GCA_025775045.1 Hiodon tergisus | reverse complement strand
TATATATATATATATAGTGAAATATGGGTTTGGATAATAACGGTTATTCACTTGGTGGTACTTGTGTTTTTTGTTTTTTTAATTTCTTTAATAGAAAAATGTTTCTTTTGTAGAGTCTTCAAAGATTCCCGATTGGAAGCTTGCAGATTCCAGCAAGTCTGGCATTAATTATAAAAAAATTATGTGTCCTGGTGGGCTATTTTTAGGGTTGGCAATTTTGTCAACTTCTGCAAAAAAAACAAAAAACAACAACTTTGCAGCAGAGAACGCCTGTGTAGTTATAGTAATTATTAAGTTTGTGAGTCTGGATAACTCTCTGGGTGAAGACTCAGAGGGACTAATTAATATTCAGGTCTGCTGTTCCATATATAATTGGGGGTCTAGGAGACTGCCAGGGATGGCTGCAGAGTTGTGTCTTAGGGTGAAGGCCGGGAGAGAAGATTAAATCCTGCTAACAGAACATTTAGCCAACATTTCAACACAGCTGGTGTCAGAAAGGCTGTTTTTGTCCCTGTCAGTCTATTTTCCACACCTCAGTAATCTTTATGGAAATTACCGGGCTTAAAATGTATGCGATGAGGTTGCCTTAATATCCATGTTTATTAAACAAAACCTCAGAGAAGGGATTGCTTGCAAATTACTCCAGGACGTCAATATTTTGTGGTTTATACATTTATGTGCAAAGGTTGACTACACACGAGAATCAGCAAGTCTAAAAATATATTTGTTTAAATATTTAATTAGTATTAATATTTAATTATTTAATAGTACAATATAATAATTTGTATAATTATTCAAACTAGTATTTAAAACTAGTTAAGCAATAGTTCCTACTAGTTAAATCCAATATGACTCCAGTAGTTGCGATCATGCATGCTGCAAAAAAGTCAATAAATAAACTAACTGCAAGATTTTCTATAGGAACATTTACGTTTCTGTTTTAATTGGGCTATTTAATTACCATGTGCATACCTCCTTTCGTTGCTAATTCAAAGGCTACCCGGTGAACCCACAAAGAGGGTTCTTTCTTTCAGAGGCTGCGTGGCACTTCATGAAAAGGACAGGGTAAAAAGCTAATCAGATTCTCCTTCTGAGAAGGAAAAGAATGATCTACATTATTCAGATTAATTTGCAGTGTGGAAAAAAATAAAAATAATTTCTCAACCTACATGTAGAAGTGTCAAGATCAACACAAAGGCATTGTCAACAACCAGGAGATATGATCGGTATTACCAGTGCTATTTGTCAATAAGAAGTTCCCTTACCTGTGCAGACGTTGGATCGTCAGCCGAACCATTGCGTTTTAATGTAAGAATCTCCAGCTCTTCCTTTACAGGCTGGCAAACGTAATGCAGCTACCACACTTATACAAGTTATACAAATCATCTCAAACAGAAAGACCTGTTTCTTACTCATTGTGATAGCATCAGACGGCTACATGACTTGTTTTGATGTGGACTAACTTTAGTGAACATTTAGCTGTTAATTGGATTTGTTTGGTTTTTGTTTGTTTTTTTGTAAAAAACAAACCACATCAAGTTGCAGTCCAGGAAACCTTGCGTAGAACCTTGTGATAGGCAGTCATTTATAAATAACATGAGAACATAAAATGCATTCTCGGTACGTCTGATTTGTCAATGTGCTGTTCTGTTTCCTGTCCTTTAAATATAATGTAATATCATATATTTAATAATGTAAAAAATATAATCTGGCCTTTTTTGCAAATCTCACAGGATATCACAGGATTGATCCTAATGAACACCCAGCATCACTTTGGGTGTTCATTAGGATCAATCCGAATTGGTTTCACCTCGGGGGCAGAAAATGTATTCCCATTTCCAAAGATTTCCTATCAGCAATAAAATAAAATAAAAATGAAAATCGCCATTACACACTGCTAAACCTCTGCTAGGGTGCCGTTTCATTGTTCTTTTGTGGGCCCCTTGCTTGGGGCAATAACCGTCTGGCTTGAGAATGAGGAGGGAATCCCAGGGTAGTGCCGTTGACTGGTAATACAATTTCCTTTCAGAGGCGCTCTGACCGCCGGGCGTTCCCTCGAGCCGCAAAGAAATCGTGTCGTCTGATTTTAATCATCACTGCTGACCTTCATCAAAAGGTTCTCCTTCAGCCAGTGCTGTGTAATGTTATTTCGCCGTTCAGATGTCAACTCAATAATGAGCATTTTTCTGCTTTGTGATTGCCACTGCTCATGCCCTGCGGTCCTCAGGTCTATATACTGTATATACTGTATGTATATATATATATATAACTTCACTGGGCATGACCCATGAAGGGCCCCTCCATAATAAGATTGTAAATACATAAAGGTTATTTCAGTCCAGAACAGTACAGAAAACAGAGATTGTACTTTATGTTATATTGTCCAATTGGAGCAGCTTTTTCCTTTTCTATCAGTGTCACTTTGATGTATTTGTTGAAGGCTATAAGAATGACTCCCTTCAAGATGGTTCTACATGGCCCGGGGGGTCCCATCATAGATTGCGTGCACGCACAAAGGCATAATTGCTCAAGGGCAGCAACGGTGACCCAAAGACTGGAGCGCATCATGTCACAGGCAGTGAGCTGAAACATCTGAGAAAGGGCCAAGTTACTCCCTGACAATTAAGGAGATCCTCCAAGGGTTTCCGCTTGGCAGGAAAGGCTGGTTGGCAAGGTAGGTGTCAGGCCGCATGCACAGAGGCGGAAAAGGTACATATCCTACAAATCACAGCCTTTGCAGTAAACATTATGACTGCGGGCCTCGTTTCAATCCCCTTTGATGGCAGAGTCCCGTGATCTGGTCCACAGTGATAACGCTCTCCTAGGTAGCCGCGGGCATCATGACCGCACCTCCCCCCTTCCGCTAATCCATCACCTCCATTCGCGTCCCTGCTGTTTTGAGCACCCTGTCTCCTGACGCTGATCTCGGGCGCAGTGTGTGATCACGATGCCGCAACGCCGGTGGCGGGCTGTGTCACAGGGCTTTTCTGTGGGCTTTCAGATAACCCCCGGACAACAGACCCCGGGGCGCTTAAACAGAGCAGGCAGTTGGGCCAGTAAGGAGCCAGCGGAGCGTTGCGTTTGTCACTCGAAGGAAGTTCTCCCAAGGTCTCCGGCGCCCGTTCCCTTTGCAAGCACGGGTGGAGCAAATGGCTGTTGTCAGCAGGAAAGCTGACAGCGTTATTAGGCATGTTTTCTCGAGGTCACAGGAGGTGAATTGAAATAGCAGTTAACCTGCGACCTCCAAAGCAAAGGCATATTAATAACAACTACTTCACTTTCGAAATTCCATTATTTCTGCCTAAAGAGGACTGCCGCTGCCTGTCAAAGAACAGGGAAAAGTGTTTTTATTTGCCTCCACTCCCCACTTTCATCCCTGCAGTGGAGCAATAGAGAGGAAAAAACAAGTCTCTGCTAGGTTGCATGATCACATGGGGAAATGTGCCCTCGCTGTTTTTTTCCCGTAGTGAAAAGGGAAGTTTTACCTGCAGTTTTGCGCAGCTTTACTCCATTTGCTGCAGGATAAATGTTTGGCCATAGCCTGGAGTTTAATAACTTTTAGATATGTTACGCTGATTAAAATTGGTTCAAAATCAACAGCTAAAGGAAGATGTTCATTCTAAGAGCATTTATCTAATGAAACAAATATTTTCTATCATCTAAAGAGCATAAAGGGGTCAGAAGCGGGCCTGGTTCCACGGCTCTGCTTTAGTTTACTGTGCTGTTGAATGCAAATTAGATTTTGGAGAATTTGGAATTTGGAGACTGTAACACCAGGTCAAATCTAAAAATCAACATGAAAAAGAAAACTTAAAATCTATATGAATAGGTGTTCCTATATAGTTGTTGAGAAACCTCAGAAAAGCTATTACGCATTTAATACAGTTAAGCATAATCAGAAACGCAGCAATATTCATTCTCAATTAAATCGAGCTTAGCTCAGCAAATGCGTGTGTCTTTATAATAATCACTTTACTTGCCCTTCTGCATCAATTGAAATATAATTATAATTGCATGGCATTTGATGGCATCATGGCCCCTTCAAAGTCCCCCCCGGCCCACCCTACAAGAAAAACCATGTAAGGATGTAAGGCCTTTGTCTAAGAGCCTATGGAGACAACCTCCTGTTTGGAAGTCTCCACTTCTGAGAACTTCTTAGAACCCCAAAATGAATTCCTGGATTGCTGCTGATTTTGCCTTTTTAAGATAACAAATAAATAAAAAACCCAAAAGGAAGAGTCCCAGCGCCCACACACTGTAGGGACAGAGAGGGGCTTTATTTTTTTATTTGCCATTTGTCATTTCACTGCACGTCCTCTGGGCAAAGTCACCTTGAACAGCTGTTTCTTTCCTCCTCAATGTGGCACACGTCCCGCATACCAAACACAGAGGCCAGTGGGAATTGTCAATACATTCAGACCTGACAAGGTTAGTTTTTTTTTGTTTTTTTTACAGATTTTAGTCCATTGTGGAATCAGATAGATAGTAGACAGTAAAAAAAATCAGTGCGAAGTGCATTGTAAAAGGTTGCACTGTACTTAAATATACATTAGTTACATTATTCAAAATTCATGACACTAAGTTTTGCTGTCAGTGTGCTCTGTAGTTGCTCAGGGGTTTGACCCTGTTTTGTTTTAGATATATGTTGTCCCATTAAACTCTCCTTGGATGCCCTATAGTGGCTCAGTCAGGTGCTAATTAGAAAAAATGAGCCGTCATCATTCTAACGAGCTGGGGAGCCATACACTCTGGCAATGACCTATTGCACTCAGACATTTTCCATTCCATTTTTGATAGCTGCATTTATTCGATGATGATATTGGTTGTTGGGGGGAAGGGGGGGATGGGGAGGGGGTAGGCATTGATCTACTCTTAACAGTACAATCCAATACAAAAGTATTAAAGGAACAGATGTGTGTATAGCAACTTTATCTTACAGAGGTTATATTGAGGTACATATATTAATTATATTAAGTGTATATATATATATATATATATAGGTTATGGATGGATTGTCCAGACACAGCCACGCTGTATAGAACACGAACAGTTGGATGTCGCCATCTAATGTGATCCATCTAGTTTTTTAGGGATGAAAGCAATACGTGGGTCTGGCGGCTACGAACGGCATGGCGACCATTGCTATACCCTATCACCGCGTGGGGTAATTGAGAGATCATCGCTGCATTAGGAGTCATTAATGCTCATAATTAGTGTCACGAAGCCAACAGGGTGCTCGGAGAGATAATTATCGGAAAAAAGGAAACCTTTTCCTCTTAATTATTCATCGGGGGAAATTGGCTGCAGCTCAGTGGATGAGGAAGGCTTGGCGAGCATTAGAGGTGTGCTGTGGAAATGGGGACTGGGGGTAACAGAGGACCCTGTGGTGCCTGCTGGGTTCCTCTTTACCCGTGTCTCCACAGATTTTCCGTACCCCGGCCAGGTTTTCCCATCATACTGCCTCCTGAACGCAGTAACTGCCCTGTAGTTAAAGGGCAGAGCCCATTATGGGGCTCTATGAGTGTCCAGTCTGATTTTTTTTCAACTTCACTTTACAACTAATTTTTCCAACTGTGTCATTTAATTAAGGCTTCGATTAATTGGACGCCGTGTATATGGCCATGCAAATAGAAGGCTTTATAAATATTACTTTAGACCATTCTATTCTAAATTAAATAGGTATTGAATAGATGGGCGATGCTAACATATGCCAAAATGAATATCAAACGCACCAAAACTTTACATTTACTGTCAAACAAAACTGTGCAGTCCAAGTTATGTGTCTTCAAGGTCACCATGTAAAGTTAAAGGTCAGTGACGTAGAGAGAGGAAAAAAAGGGGAAATGACTTCTGTGGCAGGAAGACAGTTCATCACAAGCCCGTATTCATTATTTTAATCAATTTTTAATGGTGCTCAGTCCTGTCAATCAAATATGCCGAATCCCACTGAGCTCTAGGAGTCCCAACGTTTTTCGGATACCTTCGGAAGTGTGGCGCACAACAGCGGGGGCGGTGACAGGTGGCGTTACCGCCGCGGCACGAGGGGCTTCTGTCGGAGGGGGTGGGTGGAGTGGGTGGAGTGATGAAGCCTGCAGAAGTGTTTGTGGGCCGTGCTTTATCCACGGATGTCTGCCTAATTCCCCTTGAATCGCCTGACAGTGAGGAATAGAGCGATGAAAAGCATTGCCCTCCACTGGAAGGCTCACCTTTTATCGCTCTTGTGTGTACTCTCTGTTCTACAGAGGTGCTCCTAATGACTGCAATCTATCAACGCGGCCAATAGAGGGACTTTTTTCCTCTCCACAAAAATATATATGTATTAATTATGTCGCTTTCCTGCGGGAAAATCTGGGAGCCAGTTTTGTAATAGTCGCCTAATGAGCCCCTGTGGACCTAAACAAAGAGACCAAGATGTATTGCCTGGATAAAAACAGTTTAGGACGGGACGAGCTGGAAAGATCACAAAGCTTAAGATTTATTTACATAAAAGCAAAGATGCGTGCACATTTTCCACCGAAGGCGGGGCTCCTGCACTGAGAAACAAAAAACGGGGTAAACACTGTTCACAGGGAAAATGGCTAAGTTAATGAAAATTTTTGGTCGGTCCTTTAGAATACAACAGAATACTGAGAGTGGTCGATCATACGACACCTGGAAGAAATTTAAAGATCTTTGAATTTATGCACTACTTTACGCCATAAACCAATGAATGCTCACAGAAGGAGAAGTGGTGACATTTACCTCACCAGCCAATCGTTGAGAATCTCGGATGCTTGATCACTCTACAGTTGAACTTATTATAAGAAACCAGTAGAGGTCACTGTTTTAAAAAAAGGAAAGACTTGTTTTCACTTGCGTGACAGCATGTTGCCTAGTGAACGTTGTTTACTGCTCCGTTATCTGACCACCGCTGCCGTCGTGTTTGAACAGTCCGTCGTTTCCGCCGGTGCTGTTGTTGCCTCCACGTCTGGCCTGAAGGCCCTCCAGCAGCTTCCGTTAACCTTAAACCACTGCAATCGGCAACGACTGCGCAATTCTCTCCCAATTAAAAAAAAGAATAATTTCTTCTTCTTTTTATCTGTCTGTCATTTCTGAGAGAAAATTACTCTAAGGTCTTTGTGCAAAAGTAAATTAAGAACATAAAATGCCGGATAATCTGGGTGCCTACTTTATGTGGAAAATTAAGAAGTTAAATCCTGGAGAGACTGGTGACGCACTATTTTTCCTAAGTGATCCTATTACTCTAGGCTCGGGGTGTCCAACCTTGGCCCTGGAGAGCCTGGAGATCCAGCTTAAACCAGTTTCTGGAGGATTAGAACCACCTGTGGATGGCTGACAATTAAGTCAGTGACTTGTTTAGGACCAGGAAGTGATTCACATTTGAACCTAATTAAGAAATTGTGATAGAGTCTGATTCAATCAACCCTAACTTTTAATTCAAATTTTATGCACCTGGCTTGCATTCAAATGTCCATCACCGAAGTTCTCGAACATAGCTTTTTAAATTATCTGTTACCTGTTAACAGGTGACAAAGTGAGGCCTGCAGGTGAAGTTTTTATGATTTGCACTGCTCCACAGTTAAATAGAAAAATTGTTTTCTTCAAATCAAAATTGCCCAAAAAAACGGAACCTAAAATGGGGAATCAATTTGGCGTTTACATAAGAGTTCTTGATGAACCAATGAAAATACTGTATTATGATGAGTATTCTTTATTATGTTCTATGACGAGGTATCAGCCATTGGGACGTTAAGTAAATGTCTGGACAGGAGCCACAGGTGTGGTTGCACAATACAATCTGTAAAAACTGGCAATTTGCAGGATCAGACGCAAAGTTGAGCATCGCTGTTGAACCTGTGAATCTGAATTGCTCCAGGGAAATATCCAGCTGTGTAACAGGGGCCATTTTAAGCTATATAATTTGCTGTTGGAGAAAAAACGTCTTTAGAGAGTGAAATAATCAAATTGAATGCAATGTAAATCCTGGCTGTGCGAATCGCCTGCTTCTCAAAGCTTGATAAAAGGGGCCCTTTGTGTGCGTGCAGCTCCATTGCCACTCAGGTGCCAGGGCGGTCTCCTGGTTGATGTGATGTGATGGAGGGGGAAATGTGCGTGATATGTTGTGAGGGCTGTCAGGTCATGAGACCTATCAAGGCTCTGCCGACAAATCCTGCCTGATTATTCCCCGCCCCAGCATAAGACGGAGAAACTGTCCCGTTAGTTCTCCGGAGCCAGGACGAAAACACAATTTGCCCGGCTGTCACAATTTTCCCAGGACAAAAAAGATGATTTCAAGCCTACTTGCGTGCTATACAGAGTCGAGCAATAGAACCAAGAATGATACTATTGTAAAATAGGGTCCTAGCTGCAGAGCCAGATCAATGCTGGGAAACTGCAGTTATACTGAACCAGGCCCTTGACTTAAATTTAGTTTTTATTTAGGAAATTACAGTTAATTACAAAAATGGGAAAGCTATTGTTGGGTGCTGGGCCATTGAATAATGGGAATAAAAATAGCAAATTCATTATTGGCAATAAACAATACCTAGGCTTAAAAATGAATTGATCAGAAGATTAAATATATCATTCAAATTTGAAGGGTAAAGAGAAACTGTAAACAGTGAGGAACATTTCCAAACCACCATCCTTATGGTGCTTCTTTTCGAAAAATTATTTCACTCTAAAAAGGTCATTATGGACTGTGCAAAATGTGATCATTTCAGCTTGTCTCATTACCCAGAAAAGGGGGAAAAAATCAGTACTTATTGTTTCCAAAAGAAACAAATTAGCTCAGACAATTAGTAAAAATAGATGTGCAATTTTCAGACTGCATAAACTTTGAGTCAGACTCTCAGGTTATTGTTTGTTAATTTCGCTGGATAATTTGAATGTGCCACAATATAATTACAACACATATTAATGATGCACAGGAAATAGACAAAGTGGGCCATTCTCATGGTGGGTGATCATTTTGTGAAAAGAGAAAATGAGTTGGCATCTGGAAGTCACATGGTGGGCAGGTACATTCCATCACCCTAGCTCTTTGGAGGATCTCCTGTCATTTTGACAAGTGTTTCATATACAAAACAAAGGTTTCCACTCTCCTATCTTTTATGCAGTAAAGGTTAGGGCTGTCTTTGGTACAGGTAATGGAAGTGAAAAGATTTGTTTTTAGCTCAGACAAGTCTGCACTTAATAATGTAAGGGGAAACATCTTTTACTGAAAAGCCTATTTCACAGGGATTTCCAAGGCACCGTACTTTGGCCATAATCATGACACAATTGTAGATTAAGGCATTGTACACATGTGCTTCATGACCCTCTTTGTGGGAGGCTTCTTAATTAATTAATTAGCTTCTTAATTAGCAACAAGGCAGATGTGTGGGAATAAAAACAGTTATCAAACCTTAGATGTCATTCCGACGTCTAGCAATTTGTCGCATATGGCCATTTGTCCAGATGGTACATTAAAGCAAGACCCGGGATTGAAACTCTAGAAAGAAGTCTCCCTTTAATCACCTGCAACCACATTGGCATGCAAAAGGTTGTAACTCCCAGGAGGGGGCGCTGCTTGAGCCAGGCACTCAACCCGAGTTTTCATAAACCCCTGGCTGAATGAGCGGTTGAAGTATGTCGCTGCAGTGTGTGTCAGTCGGCGTGCAAAAAAATAAAAAAATTGGTTTGCCTCAAGTAGGCGCTCTCCTTGGATTCGCTGATTAGAAAAGCAAAACTTCTTCATTCACCTTAAACTTTAATGAGGCCCTAATACCTTTCTCCATGCCTCCAGCCACTGCCTCTGTGCTTGGACAGAAATACTTCCTGCCTTACTATTTATGCAATTTCAAAGACTACAATCCAGCAGATCTGATATCAAAGACTAGATTGTAGAGGTTACTGTCAGCGGGACATTAAACAGGAATACAAAGGCGCCGTCTATACGCACAGACTCGTGCAGCTTGAAACCACTGTGGAAAACTGGAGATAAATCTGTTTACTTAACAGGTCATGACATGCAGAGTACCACAGACTAATGGCCCAAATTGAGTCCCCTTGAAACAGGCAGATTACTACGTCGCACCTCTCTCATGAGAGAGAGAAAAAAACTGTCTTCTGTAAACAGCAAAGAAAGACCGGGAAGAGGGTCTAAAAACTTCATGAGGCGGGTTTAGTACCACGCTATGGAAATATTGTGTCAGTCAAATCGGGATCCTCTGAAAATATCTGCCACTGAAGTCACAGATCACACTCAAAATCCAGTCAGTTTTGTTTGATCCGTTTCCTTTAGGCCGTTCCTAGCACCTAGCAATAATAGCATCATGCTATTATCAAATATCCTGCAAGCCTTGATGGGCAAAATAATGTAAAAAAATTTCAAGCAATGCATAAGAACTGCATTACTGTCGAGTTTTCCCGTTTCGGCTCATTACAGTCTTTATCCTCACAAACGAAAGTACAACCAGGCGAGGCCTGTAGCGAAAGCTGACGACCCTGTCAAGTTCGCCGTTACGTTGCCTTAGAAACCGCCCAACGAGACTGCAGATATGCAAGTGCGGACCGAAAATCCGATCTTAGCGGAGCAAAAGGGAAACACAAACCTTCTGTGATGGGGCTTCTGTCATCTGGGTCTTGCTCCTGGCGTCTCATGAAACATGGATGGCTGTTCAGTCATGAAAGGCTTGACTTCCCTTTGATTTCCGCAAGCAACACATTCCAAAAGGTGAAAAGTGCAGAATGCACGTACTTAATTCTGTTCCCGAGGCTAATGCACTTCAACGGGATGTCTTTAAGGGGAAATAACGCTTGTGAACCATCACGATAAGGATTTAATCAAAGTCAGTTTGTCGAAATGGGTTGAGTTTGTATAAATTGACACAGACACGTTGCACAATATTGATTATGTCATAACTGACACCGGCTTGCTTGTGTTTTTAATTGCCATTTGGCTAAGATTACAGATGCTTACAGAACTTAACGTTGGTCTTACAAAGCCTTAATGAGTGATGCATAGTGCTTTGTTCTTCATCATACTGACTCATAGAACAACCATAACAACCTTAGGATGACGTATGTGTCCGTATTTCATACTGTATATTATTCAGGCTTTATGAATGCTGCTGAAGACATATCATAGGTAAAGTATTATATAATATTCCATACAGAGAGAGGTTTTCTGATTATGCCTTCAGTCAGGCAACTGCAAACTCTCTATTTTTGGCAGTTACTCAGTCCTTGTAGAACTGATCATTTTACATTCTGCACGGTACAGTCAAACATATCAATGTGTATCAAAATATATAGGACATCTTGTAAAAAGAAATTCCCTTGTCCTTGCCCAGAAAATATCTGAAAATATCTCTAGGACGGTTTTTTTTATTGTTTATTTTTATTTTTTAACTACTAGTGATAGAAACACTCTCAGCCAGAAGAAAAAATGGCCTTTCCATTATCAGGCAGCCCCTTCTCTTAACAAAAGAACTTGTGTCCTTGCCACTCTCATTTCCGCTTTGACCTGCGAGAACTCTGGGGCAGACTTGCTGCTGGCCGCAGGTGTGATAATGACCCATCTGTAAGGCAGGGTTTCAGAGAGCTCACCTCTTCACTGCTGGATGCCATTGCTCTCCTCTTTTGTCCGCTGTCACTGTATCGTGATTGCAGCCCAGCGCGGCGGGAAGGACCTGCACCATCGGACGACAAAGCCAGGCATCACAAAAGAGAAATCAACACCCTCTGTCAAACACCTGGCAGGACTGTTATTGATTTCCACCCTTCATTTGTGCCTTAAACCACCTTCAGAGCATACAATCATGCCGCTCGGTGCCTTGTCAGAACCGAAGCCACTGCTGAAAAACATGAATTGAATATTGCAGGCCTTGATTGACTGACAGAAGGAGTAGCCAAAATATGCATGATACTGTACCAGACATACAATTCTGTGTAGGGCCGCTGCACACCTTCAGAAGATCGGTAGAAACTCAGATGGAGAAAAGTAACTCTTTTACAACTCAAGCCTGCCCACCTGCCTTTCCGTCCTGACATATGGCCGTGAGTCAGTGATGATAACAACCACCCTGGCACAAAGGATCAGCAGAGTCACCACCATCTGCTGCCACAGACCAATCGGGATAAACAGGATTTGAAAATCTACATCTGCACTTAAACAGGAAGCAATGTTTTCTTCCGTGCAGATTCTGGCAAAAACCTGGGGCGGGCATTCATTGATAGCTAATTATAGACCCTGTTTCATAGTGTAGGTAGATGCAGCTATACTACTGCAATTCTTTACACACACAAATACTTAATTTTAATTTGTTTGTTTGCAACAAGTTCCTATGCATCAATGATTGGGCAAAAGAGTGTAGTGTGGTGACATCGATTTCCTCTACTAACAAAAACGTTTTTTTTTCTACAACATTCATGATATAAGTGAGGAATCACAAAGACAGCCTGAAAATGTAAATGAGCCATTATGGACTGGAAAGATGTTTCTCAGAGCAGCTTGTTTTTCAGACACTGAGGTGTTCTCCTGATTAATATTTATGTCAAGTCCTTGCTACCTGCCATTTTTAATTGCCCGCATGCAGTCAGCATACAAATCTTGATGTGTTACTGCTGTCATTAACGAATCAAACTCTGTCTCAAAGGGGCCCATGTAAATATGTTTAGTTGTTTAACTCAATCTCCCCCCCCCCCCTTTCCCTTTCCCTTTCCCTGACTTCATTCCCGTTGTTATTGTTGTTACTGTGAGATACCGGTCCAGAGCCTCCTTGCTGTGGCGTGCTGGAGACTTCACTCAGCACACACACACTGGCCAGGCACAGTTGAGCCACCTGGCCAGTCTGGGGTGGTCTCTGAGGCTGTCTCCTCGTTGGCATGCAGGGCGGGAGCCAGCCTCAGCTGTGGGGAGCAGGTGGGAAAGTGACCGGCCCGTAAAATGAGTCTCTTCGCCTCACGACAACGAGAAAGGAAGGAGCAATTAATTTTTCATTACGCGCCAGGGCCGTGGATCCTAATCGGCTCAAAATGCTCCGGAGCCGGGGTCGAAAATGCAATTCAAATGTTGCCCGCCTGTGCTGAAGCCAACTTGATCAGACCATAAAACGTTTTTAATTTCACCGAGGCATGCCACAAACGAAAGCAACATGTGTTTTTTGCAAATTGTTGGGAGAGGCAGAAAACGCTGATGTTTTTTGTAAAAGATCGGTGGCAAAGCATTTTTTTCACTCTCCGATAAAAGTGAGGTAGACCACAGCACGGTTAAAAGAAACATATCCCGTAACGTGGTTTATTCTGATTTGCTTTCAAATGTTTGTAGAATTTATACAGGACATCCAAATTCGAATTGTACACCCCCGTATTGCAAGGATAGAGAAACTGCATTCCTGCAAGAAAACTCTCTTATTTATAATTTGCTTTTTCAGGGGCGAGACTAAGGTGTCTGAGATTCCAATTTCAGATCGCAAAAAAAAATGTTTGATTGTTTTAGACTTTTAATTGCAACCCACAAATCAAAATGTATAAGTGTGACATGAAGGTTACGCTGGCAAAACAAATCACTCTTTTGTAGTTTGCTGTTTTGGTAAATTGATATTCCCTGTAAAGTTAATTAAAATAAGAAATGAGAATATTATCACAAACAGAATTAGATGAACTTTTGATTATAATCCAACATTTTTGTAGGGCCGAAAACTGAAGCATATTTGATATCTCTGTATATATGGCAGGTTATTTTATTGCTCGTGTTCATAGCATTTGACCACCACATTTTGTTATTTTCCATCTAGATTGATTACCATCATAAATCACAGTGAACACAATTGGTTTGGATGTATTACAGAGACTTGGTTGGAGAAGATTGAAAGAGAAATTTTCACATGATCCGCAAAGATTGAGATATCCATATCTGACAAACAAGCAGAGCAGAAATAAATATTTTAAACATTTATTCTTATTATTTGCATTAAAACATTATTATTGAAGAATTTTAAGATTTATTTTTCATAAGGTTGAAAACGTCAACGTTGGCCGTGAAATTCAGAACACAAACTAATAGAGTCAAAGCCACAACATAAACTAATGCAAGGCCAAAGCTAACTTGAGTTTGAACTGTGGTTGTGAGTTAGTTTGAGCTGTGGTTGTTAGTTAGTTTGTGTTGTGGTCGTGAGTTAGTTTGAGCTGTGGTTGTTAGTTAGTTTGTGTTGTCTTTGTGAGTTCGTTTGTGTAAAGCAGCCACCAACAAATCCCCACCACAGCAAGATTCCTTGTTTTAATGCAAACTCCAAAATTTCTCAGCGGCCATCCGTGCATGTTTGATATAGGTATAATATTATCTATCATAATCTTCAATTTCAACTGAATCATGAATCGTACAGCTACATTCTGTCGTGGCATTATTTTGCAACAGCACCCACTCTAGGCTGTCAAAAAGTGCCAGTTTTCTTGCTGCAGTCTACCGGTGTTGACTTAATTTTTTCCCAAATGCATCAGATAAAAAGTACTGCTGACAAGCTTCCAGCAGCAGATGGAAATATCACAAAGTGTGGAATATAAATCCAGCTCACAATTGGTTTTGTAATTTGCATTTCTAATGCCGCCAATATGCATCGGTGTAGGGTGATGCAATCTCATGAATACAAAATAAGTACAGAGCTTAGATTTAGCAATTAGGATGCTAAAATTATTAATTTGGACCAAGAATATAATTATAACTTGATACTGTAGAGGAATTAATAAGAAATAGACAGTTGAGAATTACTGGGGTCACTTCTTCTGTGACAGAATTCAATAGCGTTGATTGCCATGTCGTTTCAACAGTGTCAGTGAAGAGCACCGCTATTTTTCTATTAATTTCACATGTCAGCTACCACATTAAAGATTCTTTAAATGCATTTCACTTGTGAGGTAGCAAACACAGATGACTGACAATGAGTTGGTCTTTGCTAATAAGATCTTTGTGTATTCGTAACATTGTCATTAAGCATGGCTGCCTCGTGATCCAGTGAATATTGAGTGTAATGTCACTTACAATGAGTTTACCACTCGAGCCAGGCTATTACTGAAGTGTCAATAGTCATCTATGAACAAACCATCGCAACAAATGATATGTAAATGTCCTGCTGATAAAATTCAAGGAGTTTGGTGATCCAAACATGGACCGCCCTCAATGAATGTGAATTCCTGTAATTCTGTAATTCTGTAAACCTGTAATTCAGTAATAATTGTTATAAAGGGTGCACTGATATGGATCTTTATCGCCAGTACTTTCACATTTGTATTAGCTAATAACGATATTTTTTCATTAGTATCTTACACATGCAAGTCCCATATACATGCAAAAATAATATAAAATCAAAAGTGCACATCAGTAGTGTTCAACCTCGTCCTATAATATTTAATTCCAACATTTTAAGACAATGTTTTTTTAGACAAAAAAACTATATTAAAAAATTACAAATAATGGACTATAAAGTGAGAGAAAGGATGACTGAATTATTTGTCTCAATTAATTTGCTTTTCAGTAAAGAACTAGCC
>JAOVYW010023245.1:0-13065 GCA_025775045.1 Hiodon tergisus | reverse complement strand
GCATGCAACAGTATGCAAATAAAAACAGTATTGATAAGAGGTCCAGGCACATGTGGGAATATAGATAAAGATAATGTAGGCCTTCGACTACATAATAGTTTAACTGATATCACTCATTCAGTTTTACATTTCACCCATTTGTACCACTAGGCGTAAGCCTACTACCGGGCGTGTCTTACACGTAAAAACCTCCTTCAGTCGTCCACCATATTTTGCTTTTCTGTTCTGCTTATTCCTAACTCTTGGCATGGGAGAGACAAACTGTGGCCTGGCAGATCAGAAGTTCATCTCCTGCGGAGTACCAAACAGTAGGAATCAAGTATAGGGCGTGAGTCAGCTTTGCACATGCCAAAGTCCTGAAGATGCTGGGCTATCAACTCAGACATTCATCTGACTACTTAATTTTCCAGTATATACTATACTTATACTGTCATGATATTTTACAGGAGTTCACAACTGCCTCTGGGGACAGGGAATAATTTTCCAATTTTTTTTTTCCAATTAACTTTGTTATTTTCCTTCTGGAAAATGCAATCTGTTTCGCTTGTGAAAATCCAATTGTAAAAAAAATAGCTAGAAAAAAAAAAAAATCGTGGTTGATGTTGCAGAAGCTTTAGCGACAGGATTCCTTTTTGTATGTTCCTGTGCCTTATCAAAACCCACCACTATTTCACTCAGTCACACCATTGACACTTCAACAGTTCATTTAGTTTGCGGCAATAACTGCTAATAATGAATGAAAAATGATGACTCAGGGGGAGATGAGAAGTTCTAGAAGGGGTACAAACGAAGAGGTACAGCACCAGCTGGCAGATTTTATGTCATGCCGTGTCTGAAACCATGCATAAAGCAGAGGTATTTAGTGATTCTGTTTGACCCAGAAACACTGCTCAGTATGTTCTGCTTTGCAGTCCCAGTTGACTTAATTAGAAGCTTAAGCAGCGGGTTGAACCGCGTAACCTTCAAATCATCGTTCTGTGGAAAAAAATAACGCTTCTGAGTTTTATTTCCCCTTTTCTGCTTCTTCCTCTCTTCTCTGCTCTCCAAGAGATTTCATGTCTCATGGCGCTGAAAAAGAAACAACTTAATTGAGTCAGCCTCCGCTACGTGAGGAGAATGGCAGAGGGGCTTAGGCGGGCATCAGATCACCCATTAACAGACAGCGAGCCAGCACTAAAGGGAATAACTACATAATGATAAGCTGCCTCCTGTCAAAGTCATTCATTTTAAAATCCTGACATCTTTTTTTATACATTGGAGAAGAGAAAGATAAAACATGAAACGGTTTTCTCTCTCTGAAAACTTTATGAAGGCGCCGAGGAGTAGCACAAACAATAGAGGCGTTTCAGGCTTAGGCCCTTGTTATCCCCTTTGGGAGTTCAACAGGGGGTGAATTTCTGAGATGAAACATGTCAAAATATTTTCATTGGAACGTTTCTATTTAGAAATCTGCGGGTCGCTGATATGAGATACTCACCGCTTCTAGAGTTCATACGATGCCAAGTATCACATAAATGATTTGTAATTTGAAATAAATCTCTCTCTAGCAGCACAGAATGCCAGGGGTCATTGCAATTATTTTTTTGGAAGCATTTGATTTTTAAGATATACTACATACAGCTCCAGTGGCAGCAGTTCGTTTTATTTTATGTTTAATTAAGATCCACATTTCTCACTTAATTTAACAATTCTTTACTTTCTTTTTTTCAAAAATGAATATTTCACACGCTGGCAAGTTTCCAATACATGGGGGTTCAAAAAATATGATTTAGCATTTTTTTTACACAGCCTGGGGCGTTCTGGAGTGTCCCTCCCGAGCTTCCGTAATTGAGAGGCTTTGAAAAGGAAACCGGTAGGGATGTTTGTGAGGCAAGCTTGCACTGGTGCCAGTTTATTACCTGTAGTTTTCTATAGAACATATAAAAACGCTTTGGTTTAGTTAGATTATGATGTAGAGAGGGTTTACGGTAGAACTCAGCGGGCGCTTTCCTGGCCTCCTGACGGTGGTGACTGCAACGCGTGCAGGCGGGTCCTCCACCTCCTGCTAAAGAACCTCGATTCCGACGAGGGAAGAACAGACAACCAGATTCTTCTTCAGCCGCTCCAGACGCATCGGGGAGGAGAATTGCATCTCCTAAATCCTCGGGAAGCGCTTGAGAAGCCAAGCTTTGTCGAAATGTTCGAAAGTGGCATCGTAAACCAAATGTTGGCCATGCAGTTGAGCTTCTTACACTTACGTGAGCCTTTTCCTTGCCCGTTGATGTCCTGTAGAAACTCACGGTCCAGCAGAAGTTTCTGGAATGCCTCAGAGCTGGAACTCTGGTCTACCTCTGCTTCTGCTCGGTCCCATTCCAGTGAATTTTGACGGGAGAGGAACTTACCCTCAGCCAGCACTCTGGTCAGACTCTCTCCCACATCTCCCGGGCCATGTTTCTCAGCATGCGCCGGGAACTGCTGCTCCTTCTCCTTCTGGGCAGCAACCATCTTCTCTCGGGTGTTTCTCCTGGCATGGCACCACAGCCTGGTCAACCTGCCTCGGTACTTTTCTGGTGGAGCATCCAGCTTCTCCGCCGTCGAAACTTTGTAGATATCTGCTTTTCGCCATCCAGTTACCAGAGTCTGAAGATAAACCAATTGCTGAAATAATCATGTTCATTTCCAAACATACCTGGGTCTCCACAATTTCTGTACAATTTTGGGATGGAAATCCTTATTTTCAATAAAATCTGAAAATTCAGTGTCAGATCACACTTTGAACTAAACTTAATTGTTGTGTAAATGATGCACGTAACTAGTTTAACATTGTGCTTTAAATTGAGATTGTATTACTGGCAAATAATAAATTATGTCTTTTTTGACGGGACAAGATATAAAAATGGTATATCATGTCTAAAGTTATTACATGGCTGTATAGGGATGCAGAACAGAAGACCAGTTTACAGCGAGGTCGCTGCAGAAAAATGTTCATACTCAAAAGCTCCACTAGATGGAGTACAAAAACCATTTGAAACCATTGCTGGTCTCTGGCCCTGAATCTTTCCATTTATCGAAAGGACACGTGTTCATGAGCATAACTGAACACAATAATAAATACAGCTGTGAGCAGCAATTAATAGGGCCAAGCAGAATAAGGCGACATCATGTGACCTATGGGAGACATGTTCAAATGTGTTGTGCTGGATGATATTTCAAAGAAACAATTTACTTTAATTTACTTACTTACAATGTTATATTTACATCGCAACTTTATTTTGATAGCGGAGCGTGCTAAGAACGAATTGGTGAAGGTTTTCTGTCGATACGACATACGGTCCAGTAGGAAAAGTCGTTTAAGCGTTCTATGGAAAATCCAATATGGCGGAATTCATCTGAGGCAAGAGTCAAAAGAGTTTGCGTTTTAAATTGTTTGCTATAGTGCCACCGTGATGCCAATTGGCGCCATATTGATATGGCACGCGCTATTAACTTCTATAAACTTGAGTGAGTATTTTTTTAAACTATCTGGGTTTTATAGCCATTTTTGGGGGGCAGAAGAAGAATAAAACAAAAAATTAAAACCAGAACAAACAGTGCCCTAATTAAAATCTTTCAAATCACTGAATGTCTTTCGTCTTAAAAACGTTTTGGTTTTTTTTCTGGTTTCTTCTAGGTACTAATTATATATATATATATATATAATGTGTGTGTATGTGGGTAAAACCTATGACAATAGTTTTTCTCCAATAAGCCCAGAGTACCCACAGATACACACCCTACACTTAAGCCAGTTTCCCTGAAAATAATATCATGGACTCAATGTTAGTCAGTCCTTGACAATGTTGTAGGCCTTGCCTACAAGTCAGATACTGTGGCAGATCTTCTCCCTGGATCCACGGGATATAAAAATACATGCTGAAATGTCTCCTAGGTATGACAACTAAAGACAGACACCAGCTTCAGACGCACCCCATGAATTCGAAACATCTGGGGACATGGGTGCAACCTGGATTGGTGGACGACCAGTTGCTGGTATGAAAACCTGATCTTTTTACTTTAGGTTGTCAGCCTCTCCCAGTTGAATAGGTGGCCCAGACTCACCCAGTCTCTTCCACGAATAAGCACGAAGAGGCGTGTTGAAAACGACCACAGCCGGGAGGCTCCCACAGAAGTGGCTTTCCTGCTCTCTCTCGTCCCGGGAGCAGGGACGGGCCACAGTGTAAACTTAGCGCCGATCGGGAGCAACCTGGGTACCAAAACTCTTGTCATTTACTTGTTATTTATAGAAACCGGCCTGTGTTCGGAGCACCGTGGAGTCAGACTTCGAAATGTCCAAGTCCCCTCCCTGTGCAAAATATTGTTTTCAGCATGCTTAGCAAACACTGTTATCCAGAACAGCTTACAATTTTGTCCATTTATAGAAGTGGATATTTACTTAAAGAGTTTGATTTAAGAACAGTAAAAAAGCAGAACTCATCCATGAAATTTAACATGGAAAAGCCATCACCTCTACTTTCATCACAATGCTACCAGACATTATACCGAAGTATTTGAAATTAAGAAAACCATAAAAAATGGTTTGTAAAACACGGATGGTGTTAAATTGGTATTTAATACATGCTATACCGCATTAGTGAATTTAACCTATCGATTTTTAACTAAGACATGAAACATCTTAGAGGCCAATGTTTTGTAATGACTTATCACCTCTGTTCTGCTTTGTTGTTATCTATATGTACGGTTCTATAAGGATGCAAAACAGTAATTTCCTCAGTAAAAATGATTGATCGTAAAAAAATAAAAAAACGTTTATGTTACGTGACACAGAACTCAAGTTATTTTTAAGGCTCCATGGATAAGGGACTAAATGACGATTTAACATGAACAAAAACAACAACAGAAAATAGGAGGGCAGAATCTTGCAGAGAAACCAGCCATTTAACTTCCTGTTGGAGTCTAACGAGACCAAGGCGATGTGGAGGCACCGTTCCCGATTGAAGTCGTGGCAGCTGCTCTAAGCGTCTCACGGGGTAGGAACCAAACTTCACATTGACCCCAAGGCAGTTCCCCCCTGTTCCACAGAAGGTGTTTAAATGATGCGGGCAGACCAGCATACACCAGGATAGGCTAAGCGTGCAGTTTAATGGCTTAGCGTTCCCACTCGGGACGCCAGCCAAACAAGCAAGAAATTCTCAGGAAAAAAACAACCACCCCCAGCGGAAACAAGGGTTGCATGCAAGCCGGCCGCCCCCGAAACACTCAGCTGGCTCCGTCATGTGCGTGCGCCCTTCCACTGTGCTCCTAAACAGGTCCAGCTGTTACCCATCACACCTCGCGCACCCACCCCGGGCCTGTGTTTGCAATCCAACTCCGAGGCTGCTGAGGTTGCATTTGGTCTCCTTCTGTGAAACAGCTAGACGGCCTCCCCCGTCTCCACTCCTCCCAATGATCAGGGGAAAAGAAGGATTTTTTTGGGACGTGGCTGAACTCCTTTAAAGAGGCAGGAATTGCGGCCACAAGCACGACATCTCAGGTTGAAATTTCTCAAGATGAAAAGGTTTTGACTTTGCCTGAACTGTACCTGAAGTACTGCTGTGACTTGCTGGTCCAAAAAAATATCATCTTCTGTGAAATGCATCTAAGATCATAGGCAGGTCTGTTTTGTACATTAAAACAAAGAAAGTTTTAGCTGCCATGAGTAACCCCTGTCGGATATTGCTGATAAATTCATAGATAGCAGATTTAGTGTACTTGTATTTTGAGGACAACCTGATCAAAGGTTGGACTATGGATTATGTGATTGCCATGAACCCAACCATCTGAATGGTTTGCTGCCTTACGAAATGACCATAAAACAAAACAAAAAAAATAATATAAAATATATATATTTATATATGTGTGTGTAGGGATTCATTAGCTTAATGACCCATTCCCCACGAAACCCATTTTGTGACCAACCAGAATCCCGACTGAACCGTTTCACCCTATTGTCTATTCAGCCTTCAGCCTTCAGCCTTTTCATTTTGGATTTATTCTTGGAAACTTGATTTTATCGGCCAGGCATTCACACAGCCTGGCTTGTGAATAGATTCAGATTCTATGTCTGCTTCCTTTCAGACTCGAGGGTCTTTCTTATGTTAACAGATGTGGGTAGTGTTTGAAGCTTTCATTACCAAGTGGGCTTAACATGTACTTCCTGTTAACCCAGGTACCACCCAAAGCCAGAACAATCCTACTCTGTATCTACCTCAAGAAATATTCCAACGCGGAGCTTTAATTTTGTGGGGGAAGAAACAGTACTCGGGTATTTATTAAAGTACAAGCAGCATTTTGTTAAATCAACCTCGATTAGGTTGTTAGTAAAAGCATTTTCTTCTTTGCCAAAAATGTCGTGTTAACTTTCTGATATTAAACGATTTTCAATATTAGAGTGTATGTCAACACAGTTTGGTTGTGTATTTCAGACCAAAGGGGTTGATTAATTAATATTTCCTGTCCAGCAGGAAAATATACCTTTCAAGAAGGGGAACTGCTTTTTAAATGTCAGAAGATATTTTCATTGATAATTGCAAGTAGGCCTAAAAAAAAATTTGTGGTTTCTAATTGAATTTCGGTTGGTAGCTAACTGTTCTCACAACAATACTTTATTTTATTGTTTTGTCTGTACTACTGGTAATATCTTTAATTAATCTATTAAGTTCCCTAAAGTTTGGCAGACATTAATTGACTTTTATAAATTCAATATATAACTTCCACAGCGGAAACGGTGATGCTCATATTGCTTTTCTTTGATTTGATTTAGGTTTGATTGCTTAAAAATTAAATAACTAAATCAAATGGCTGTAAAATTCATTTAATCAGTTACAGAGATAAAATTTCCTCCTGGAATACATACACTCGGTGGCAACTTTAAAAGGGACACCGCCCTGTTGGCAAAAACTGACAGTGAGTCACATGGCTGTGGCTTGCAATTTAGGCAGACTGGCCTCTATGCAATCAGTTACTGTTCGGGTGAGTTTAAGAATGGGCAAAATGAGACACTTAAGCAACTTGGAGCCTGGTGTGATCGTCTGTGCCAGTTATGTCCAGTATCTCAGAAACGGCCTGTGTCTGGGGTTTACCGAGAATGATGCAACACACAGAGGCAGTTCTGTGGAAGAAAACCACTCGTGATAAGAGAGTTAGAAGGTAAATGGCAAGAATCGTGCTGGCTTACAGGAAGGCCACAGACAGGCAAGTAACGGAGAAGTTAACAACTGTGGCATGCTGATCGGCATCTCGGGGCACCCAGCTCCGTCGGCCTTTCTCACGGGTGGGCTGCTGCTGCAGTGGACCACACTGGGTTCTGCTCCTATCAGCTAAAAACAAGAAGGAGCAGCTCCAGTGGGCACGCGATGAACGACACTGGGCAACGGAGGAGTGGACAAACATTGCCTGGTCCAATGAATCCCAGATACTGTTGACTCAAGATTTGGTGTAAGCAACATGAGTCCATGGACTCATCCTGCCAGGTGTCAATGGGGCAGACTGATGGAGGAGGTGAGACGGTTTGGGGATTGTTTTCCTGGCACACATTAGGACCCTTGATACCAGTTGAGCAATGTTTGAACGCCATATCTGAACCGTGTGGCTGACCAGGTGCTTACCTTCATGTCTACAGTTTACCCTTCATCACATGGATACTTCCGGCAGGATAACGCGCCATGTCACAAAGCACAAACCATTGTCTCAGTATGGTTCCAGGAACATTACAGCGAGTTTACATCAGTACCCTGCGCAGTCCCCAGACTTCATCCCAGTAGAGCATCTTTGGGACTGGATGGGCTGTTTGCAGAATGAGCGTATCGCCGTCCAATCTGCAGCAATGACGTGATGCCATCAGCACGGACCTTCATGGAATAAACAAACACATTTATTTATTGCAGTAGACCACTGCATTATTTATTTGCTCTGTTTATCCCAAAACGTTTTGTCACTGCTGGGAAGACGATCATCAAACATGTCGCGCGAACATCTTTATTAGGCAAAGGACCAGTGTTAACCCTGACCACAGCTGGGCTTAGATGTCTCAGCACCCTTGTATACAGTTCTTATTAGTGACATTTTTATTGAGAATTTAGGCAGCGACATTCTGGTTTGAGCTGTCTGCCAAATGACTGATAAGGAGAATGCTGAGGAGTGGCCTGTGTAAAGGTCAACATTCCACTTACATGGGTACTTGAGGAGTGCAGGGGAGAGGCAGGGTAAGGGCCGTAAAGTTTTCAGGTAATGAGATGAAATGGGAAACCTTCCGGGAAACTGGGCGTAGTGTGTTGACTGTTCGGTGGGAGAGGGCTTTTGGTTGGTCAGGGGGACTTGTTGGGGAGTCGAGGTGTGTGGCGGTGTGGGTGGGGTCTTCCTTGGTGGTGCTTGTGGACGCCTGGTTCTGTTTTCACGAGGCGTAGATCATGCCAGTCCCCAATCATTCTTTGTTTATGACCTTGGGGTCTCTGCATCTGCCTTACATCCACCCCCAGCCCCACTTGAAACAGAGTCCCTCATCCAACGGCAATCTTTGTAATAAGTCTTGTTCAGCCAATAAATCGGCCTTATAATTACATTTTTTCTTTTGATAATTCCCCTGACAGCTGCAGGATGTTGTTAAAAACATTCTGCGAGACCAATCCTTGCAGGCCATGGTGCACACCCATCTGGACAGTTTTTCTGGCTTACCTCCCGGTCGACACCATCCGACCCCCTTGCAGCCCGCCTGCTCTCTTCCCTCCAGACCAACTCCTGGCCCACCCCTGTTCTCATCTGCCTCCACTGCCCCCAGATTACAGCCCTTCGTTTCGAAACTCCAGTACTGACACAATGTACTGTACCGCTGGTCGCACCACTCTGGTGTTACACTGCCTCCAGCGTTACGCCGCTTGCTGTGTTACACCACCTCTTGCGTAACACTGCCTCCTGCATATCTTCCTCTCTGAGGACCTTCACTGATCGCATTGAGCCCCAGACTCAACCCCCTCACCGACAGTCAAGCCCCCTCCTTCACCTTCCTATGGCCACCTGGGTCAGAACTGACATCCAGGCTCTAGGGAACTGGAAAATCGGTCCTGATGGTGTAAAATGAAACTTTTTTTTCTTGGTTTGGCTTTGCACACTGTTTACTGATGCGCTGTGGTTTCCCTGGATGTGTGAACCAGCCAAATCATTTATCAGTTTCTCATAGGCTATTTTGTGACTTTCAGTGTGTGAGCATGAGAATGTTAGTTACATTGGACCACAGAACATAAATATGAAATTTTATCTTTGCATCAGTCACTAACACATTTTGTGACAAGAGGCCTCAGAAGATACTCTTGGTAACCAAACAGCCTGCCTTTATGACTTATTCACCCAGAACTTTAGTGTTTATTCAATAAGCATATTCTGAAAGGAACTGATGGTACAGAAATCTATTTTTAAATTGAATTGCTTAGAAGACACACTAGAAGACACCTGGAAGTGACAATTACTACAATAGGTCTTATTACAGGTACTTATACAGCTGGATATTTTACTGAAGCAATTCGGGTTAGATCAAGTTTTTTGCTCAAGGGTCAGGTTGATCAGGTTGTCCTAGACTTAGCTTCGTCTTTAAAAAATACTATCCTCCCTGCTTGTGACTGGGGGCGGGTGGGCGAAGACAGCACTGCTAATAGGAAAGATCTGCTGTAACTGAGCCTTGAAGTAGTAACCAAGCCTAAACCCTGAATTAGGCTATAGCCACCACTGCACCCTGTCATGGCACATTTAAATAGCAGTTCATATATCACTGAAAAGCTTTTGGACCTCAGCTGAATTTAGTGATGGCCAGTTACGGTTCAATTCAAACCCCCTGTGATTTGGGCCCACCCTGATAAGTCTTTTAAGTGGGGTTTTTCTTGGAGGTTAGATAGAGTCCCACCACCTTATGTCCCCATTAACCCAAAAGTGTAAAACACAAGTTTTCCCCCTTCGAGCATGGTCTACCACAGCTGTGATCCACTCTGGTCAAAACACAATTATTGGTTTTGGGAACGACTACACGTTCTACTCTGGGATCTGGTTTTCATCTGACACGTCACCAAATGTTCTCAACAGCGCTGGTATGAGTCTTCCGTGGCAGCAGACTGCGTGCGAAAGCGGTGGGCAGAGGCGAATACCGCCCCACACAGGGCCCAATCCCCAACACCGCTTGAAGGAAAAAGAAGCTGCCCCTCTGGCAGGAAGAGAATTTCATGGAGAAATGACAGCAGACGTTTGGAGACTCCTATTGTCAGGGGAAGGTGAAAGGCTGTCAGGCTGTCATGAGTATTCTTAACATATTTATTTCAACCTCTAATGGCTTAGTCTGCAAATAAGTGAGATTGACAAAAAATTATTCTGCTGTTGCCGTAAAAATCATATGTTGCTCTATGGTATTTTTTTTTGTTTTTTTGTTTTTCCCCCCATAATAATTTACTTCAAAAGTGAGCAACAATTTCCAGTCCCCTTCTGGACAGCAGGTTTTAACAATCATGGAGGAGTGACTTTAATGTGGCTGTAATAAACCGCTCCGGCTCTCACTGAATAATATAATAAGGTTTAAAAAAAAACCTGAAAATAATGACGAACCAGTCAAAACTATTTAGTAGAAGGGGACTACAATCTTCTTCCGGCAATTTTCCTATCTTCAGCTGGTAACCCCACCCCAGGAACTAGTGATCTCAATACTAACAGGGTTTGCATCTTTCCTGCTGGCAGAGCAGTTGAGCCAATCAGACTTCACCCCAGATTGTGACTCAATATAACTCTGTCTCTGATATATTCAAATACCTACTATAGGTAAAACCAATAAAATTTGCTTGTGAATATGTACTGTACTTGTTGCTCTCTCTGGCCTAAAAATCCCCAAATTCCCTCAGAACCTTCCAGCACATCCAGGTGTTTTTTTAGCCCCAACTTACTTGCAACTTTCTTCACCTTAGAAAAACCTCAGTCGACCCTTCTTGCTGCCTTAGTTGATCCAGACCCTTCCTCTCGACCAAGTGTCCACAATTCCTGCCAAAACTATTGCTTGCTGTCACTTGTTTGGTCTACGCATTTTAGACTCTTCCTCCTGGCGTTGCACACCCTCTGGATCAAATCTCTCTTTACTTTCACACGCTACAAACTTTCCGTTTTTTCCACCAACCTTTCCACTGGACCCTTCGGTTCCACTTCTCCAAGTCGATATCCAAGAGACCCGAGGCAGAAACGTTCCCTTTCTAGTGATGAGCATGTTTGAATGAACAAATAGTTTTGAACACATTTTTTGAGTCAAACAAACTGATCCACCTCCATCATAAGATTCTTATGTCTTGCCTGTGACGCAAAATGCTTCTTCTTCTCTCAATCTCAAAACGATTGAGTTCTGTGTCCCATAGGCACGGCTGTATTACTGAACGGGCAAATGGGACAGAAGCCCAGGGCCCTCTGTCTGTCACTTAGTGTTTAGCTAGTTTAATAAATACATGTACTTAATGTAAGCAATGCTTGTATGTATTTGTTACCGACGTCTATGTGACCACCTCAACCGGTTTCGATCCACTCATTAAACCAACAGACCAGACAGGTCAAGGGAAATTTTAGAAGAGGCCGTTAATTACAGGCAATACAAATGTTTGAAGAAAATAATTAAACGCATTGAATAACATAAACACAGTAATTCATCAAGTTGACATTACTAACACAGTGCCTCCAGTGTTCCTAACTGACCCCCCACCCACTACTGCGCTCCAGCTTTGCTGGGCGCAAGCCAAGGAGCGGTCCCAGGCTGCGGGTGGTCGGCGACACTTGTCTTCTAAGACACTCTAAGACACACTTTCCGCACGTGACAAGTCTGTAATGGGGGAGATAAAATGAGGATCACATTAGGCTACTCTGCATACACTGACAGCCCCCTAAGACAGAGAGGACAGAACCAACCATGAACTTAAATCCTAAACTGAGTACCCGGAGCTGAAGTGAGACAGAAAACCCACACGTCCAGTTGCTGCCAGCCCACTTCCCTGTTAAGCCCCTCTCCGGATATCCTCAAAGGCCTTATTTATAAAGGAATATTGGCAACGATAACAATGCATGCAAATTGTAGCACATTTGACACCAGATTGTAATTCTTCTGAACAATTACTCAGGGACTGCCCAGGTATATTTTGCACGTCAGCTGGCTGTAACATTTGTAAGAAATTAATTTGGGAAATACCGCCAACATGTTTGTTCTGGAAGGGATATATGACGAAGACAGTCCACATTAAATTTAGGATACGGAAAAATGCAGAATAAGAAATGCAATAAGATTGTTGTATTTTATATTTCCTGATTGTAAAGTGGATTGTTCTGAAACCTGCTATTTTGTAGGGTTATTTTGCTATCATGCGGTTCTAATCTAGAGAGCAGATATTCATTCATTTTGAGCGGGTTTTCATTCATTCAAAAAAAGGATTAACTTAAAAATAAAATAAAACTGCTTGGAGGGACTGCAGTTCCTCAACCCTGGGCCCTGTGAGTTTTGACCAAGGTAAGCCTGTTCTGAAGGGTAAGACAAAATTCCTTTGTAAATCTATCGACGATATGGTGTGTATTTTTCAGCCACAATACAAGCTGGACTTCCCAGTGTGAAATCATTAGGATCATTAGGCCTCTGACTTGAAAGACTCGTTACAGCCAAAACGCACAGCTTGGCCTGATTAGATGTGGGGACAGCAAAAATTCTACTCCCATGTCTTCAAGAATCCTCAAAAGAATTATCCTAAAACAATGGACAAGTGTGTGGAGAACGTTCACGAGACAATAGCACGTCCCAAACAAAAAGGACAAAAAGAGGTTTCAGAACTGATTTTGTTGTCCTGAGAGGAGCCTCTGAAATTTAGTGTTTGAATCTTTTTATATGCAAAAACTAAACATAGTCAACCACATAAAAACGTTACTATTGAATGCATTTGTTATTGTTTGAAAGAAAATTGAGCAATGTTACCAAGATTAAAACAAATAGTTTGTAATGCTTGGCATATGGTGATAAAAACTATAAAAGAAGGTGGAATAAAGGGAAGGATGAGGCTGATC
>JAOVYW010023234.1:0-32202 GCA_025775045.1 Hiodon tergisus | reverse complement strand
ATATATTTTCACACCACCACTTTAAAGAACTATTAACTATTGCATAAATCCAGAGGTGCCTGTGTTCATGTTTATATATCTACTGCATTGTTATTATAACATTTCAATGTGACCATCGACCAGTCAGCAAACAATACTATTGGTGGAATAATACACTGATGAGGGAAACAGAAAGAATATATAAAAAAATTTTCTTCCATTTTTATAATGTGCTTCTGCTATTGGATAGGATGAGACCATGGTATTTACCCAAGCGCTAGATACAATATGCATGGCCTGTGGTGATGCCCCAGAAGGACCACTCACCTTTTGCCACAGATAAGCCTCCCGTAGTGTGATAATCTCGTGGTCACGGTGCTCCCCTTGGACCGCGCACACAACACAGATGACCTTCTCGTCGGACTTGCAGTATAGCGACCCCTCCTGGCCATGCTCCTTGCAACGCAGCCGTTCCACCGTCACATTGTCCCTATTCTTTCCCCCCTCCGCGACGCCGTTCTCCGTGGCCTCGTCTCTCCCTGCGATAGCCGCTGCTCCCTCCTCATACTCCTCCTTCTCCTCTCCTTCATGTGCCGCGGCCTCGTCATCCGCCACCAGGGGGCGGTAGGGCAACAGCAGGTGCCGTGTGCTGCGGTGGTGTTTGTCGCCGTGGACGGCACAGAAGGCAAAATCACAGGCGTGACACACCTGGGCAGCAGGCTGGGCCTCATCGGGCTCACATGCGTCACAGGTCCCATCGCTTTGTGGGAGCTCCTCCACCTCTTCCACATCTCTGTCCTCCCCGGCCTGCCCGGTGTCCCTCGTGTCGTTCATCCTAGACTGCACAGGGGATATGGTTCAGTGAGGGTAGAAGTAAGACAAATAAATAACCCAAAGGTGACTCTTGTTATGTAGAGAGTACACAAGTTACTTGCTGTCACACGTTCTTTTCTGATATCCGATTTGTTCAAACTCTCTTTCCTCCTCTCTGGCTATGGCCACAGTCTCCTATTTAAGCTGTCCTTAGTCTGCTACTTTAACATTAGAATTTGACGGTCTCTGTATACATACACCCACACGTACACATTCACCAACACGTACGCACACACACACCCACAGCCCTCTCTTGTGGCCTTGGCTCCTCCTTCCCCGCTCAGCATTAGGCCGCGACCTCACTGCTTTTGTCTCTCTTCACTTTCCTTCCCCCAGGCTCTCACTCAGCGGGGAGTCAACGCACAAACAGGGGGCCCGCCGCTTGGCATGTCGGACGCAAACAGCGGCCCTCAGAAACAGGGCCTCGGCTACGCACACATAACTTCACCCCCCCTCCCTCTCTCCCCCTCCCTCCCTCTCCCTCTGGGGCCTACCCGTCTCCAGCTGCAGTCCAGCGTGCTCCTGATCTGTCTCTGTTGGCAGCCAGCGCGTCGGTTCCCTGCCAGGCTGACACAGTGTCAGATAGCCCAGAGAGGAGTCTGAAGGCGAGTCAGAGAGCTGAGGAAAACAAACAGGGGAGACAAATGGAGTGCTTGCTCATCGACTCCGCACTGCTTTCACTTTTCAGACAGGCTGTATTCACTTCCTTGTTTCACTGGGTTTTTTTTTTCCGCTTCCTGTTTTTTTTTTTTTTTTTTGGAGTGTCAAAGACAGAGGGAGAGAGAGAAACTGGCTCGACAACAAAAACAAGGGAGCGGCCCACAGACAAAATGGCACATGGGGATAGGATTACTAGGACGGTGTAATGTGTGTGTGTGTGTGTGTGGGGGGGGGTGGTTGGTTCAGAAATAGGCACAGTTGCCTTTGTTTTGTTTTTGCCAGATTAAAAGAAAAAGAAAAAAAGTGATGTCAATCTTTACAGATTCCAACAAGCCATCTGAAAAAATTGGAGGGCTGATTGCTTAGCATATGGTCACTGAAGCAAAACATTTGGATTTAGGTAGCAGGGATAGAAAGTTGTTCAATATCCCCTCTTAAGTATACAGCAGCCCTTGGTGGAGAGCTCTTCTTGTGGATTTTTAACGGTTAGACACTACATTATCTTAATGTCCGAGGCTTACATAGGGAATTTTCTGCGCTGAGTGATAAAGAATCTGTCACACTCCTGGAGGGGGGCACAGTTTCTAAATTTGGTAGGTGGGGGGGCTTATTTTGATGGCTGAGTTTACTACAGAAGGAGGAGCAACATCCGTGGTCTGCTCAACTCCTGGGTCTGCTATAGGCCTGCAACAACCTGAAGGTGGACCTGGCCTATAAATCTGAAATCAATTTTTGGCAAGGGGATTATATCGTAAATGTACATGTTTACAAGTTTATAGCAGGGGCTGGTCTGTTGGCAAGTTAATTTAGTTTGTGGGAGAATCAGCAACCGGTGGTGGCTTCTCGTGAAGGGGCTATTTTGCTTGGTTTGGCTTTTTTTTTAATTTAAATTTTGTTTTATGTTGGACTGGTTTATTTTATGTGTATTTGTTAAACGCATCATGGTTTAGTTTAATTTGAGATTACTTTGAGACAGTGCTTGTTTGTTGCTGCGTCTCGCAGTGGAGAACAAAAAAAGTGGCTCTGCAGTGGAGAGAGAGAGAGAGAGAGAGAGAGGGGGGGGGGGAGAGAAGCAAGAGAAAGAATGGTAACCAGATGGACAGATAGTATGAAAATCAATGACACTGTGCAGGTTTAACTGTCATATTGCTTTGCAAAAACTGCATTCCTGGCACTGTCCTGGGCTGGGACCAAATCAAAACTTTGGCAACCCACTAATTGTACTTTACATAAATGTAATGACTCACACATAAAGTATGCTTTTATCAAATGCAATTAGCGTGTTGTCAAAGTTTTGGTTTGGTCCCAGCCAAACTGTAAGACATTACTTTTTGATGTGTTATAATTCATAAATTAGAACAGAATTTGCACTAAGGAGGCTTTAGCAAAGTGACACATACTGAAAAAAGCATTAACATTACGGATACTTAAAGACTTCTTTAAGAAACTATAATCAGAATCTCGTGAATTTTTTACAATAATAACCATTTTAGGTGCAAAGACGGTTTTAAAATACCTTTATTTCACAATGCATCTGGTTTTGTGACAGTTTTCATATCCACCAGTTCTACATCACCACCAACATCATTCTAGTTGTATTAAATCATATCATAGCCCTGCTCAGTAATATATCTGACTCGAGAGATGGACCACCGAAATCCCAAACTGACGTCAGATCTTGCTTGTAATTAAACCAGCTCATTGCAGTTTTGAATTCCTTTTACTTTTTTTTATCTAAGCATGCAATCTGAACGGACTCATGAGAACGTTTAAATTCAATACACAGTTTAGTTCCTCTCCCGTTCGGTTCTCCACAACGCACATTAGCAGTCAAAATTGATCAGAGTGCAGCGGAGATCGGCCCACACCACTATGGGAAATTCAGTTTCCCAAAACAAGAACAATTTTGCGTCCTCATTCATTTAAACAAATGCACCTATTTAGCAGCTTCTACCTGCAATATTTTGTGTGACTATTGTGAGTATTGGCGACTCCACAGCCCAATGATCCCTGTCCTAACCGTGGCTAACCAGGTAAAGTCTGCAGCTCGACCCACACTCAGGTCACTCAGTTACTCAAGGCCAGGGTAAAGTCTGCAGCTCAATCCACACTTGGTTACTCAAGGCTAGGGTAAAGTCTGCAGCTCAATCCACACTCAGTTCACTCGGTTACTCAAGGCCAGTGTAAAGTCTGCAGCTCGATCCACACTTGGTTACTCAAGGCCAGTGTAAAGTCTGCAGCTCGATCCGCACTCAGTTCACTCGGTTACTCAAGGCCAGTGTAAAGTCTGCAGCTCGATCCACACTTGGTTACTCAAGGCCAGTGTAAAGTCTGCAGCTCGATCCACACTCAGGTCACTCGGTTACTCTAGGTTAGTCTATGTAAAGGCTCGATGAAACATTACCATAAAAAAAGAGCCACCAATGTGTGACTCCATTAGCTTCTGAGAAAGCCTAGGTGCTGGGAGAAATAAGAATGTGTATGTGTTACATAATAAACATTAAGTAATGTGTCTGAGCATTACCTCCTACACAACACAACATGCATTTCAGATTTTCCTACCCAATTTCATAAAGGGTTGTTAGGCAATTTCCACCAAGCTCCCTGCACCATTCTTCTTGGAAGAGAACTGCTTAAGCCCGGCCTATCCTTCCATTCAATGACCCAGGGAAAGAAAAATGGAACCCTTCAAAATGAACAAGTCTTCATACTTCTTGGCCTGTGGTGGAGCTGGTTTTATTGCATGTAGCGGAGGAAGCCCTGTGGCCACGAGGTGAAAGCTGAGCTATTATCACAAACTTTATCGCCTCCAGGCTATTCTGCTTTTCTCTGCTGGCTGTACCGGAGCCAAAATCGAAGGGCTCCTTTACCGCCGACAATGGAAATTACAGAAAGTAATCATAACCTTATATCAGTCCGCATCAGGACTTATTTTATTCAGTAACGCTATTTGCAGCAGAACCATGTTTTCGTGGTGACAGTAAAAACAAAAAAACAAAAAACGAGGATAGCATGGAAAGTTTAAAAAATTTAATAGTTTTTCACTTTTTACAGCTGATTTTCTCTTTATGATGCTAATAAATATTTAAAATGGTAACGCAACTCTGGTGGGCTTTGTTTCAGCCTTTGCTGAAATTGAACTGTTTCTCTGCTGTGACTACACATGACGAACAGCTGCCCAGAAGGCTAGCTACGCAAAGGAATGCATTCTGGGATACCCACCGCGACCAAAAATGTCAAAAGACTCTGATTGAAACCATTCAAAACCATTTTAAACATAACAACACTGGCCACTAAACCAGTGACAATGAGCAAGCCAGAGGATGAATTTGCACATTGCTTTATAACAGCTGCCCTGGTGTACGTCTTTCCACTCTTTGGAGGATGAAGAAGTAATGTACTTCCATTGATGTCAGGCTCTGTCCTGATCTGGTAAGCAGGATGTAGTGAGGCGGTTTTTGAGCTTTCATACATTTGGCAGGAAGCAGCAATGGTCTGGGAATGAGATATGCCAGATAGGGAGGTCTGAGCACTTCCATGGCGGAGAGACAGAAGTGAAAGCATAAATAAACTGATAAAACGCTTATAGCCCAGTGCAGGTTTCCTTCTGCCTTTCCGGCCTTTGGAAACGGCTGCCCTTATCAGCCTCAGCACACAGCCAGTCCCCGGGGTAACCGTCTTTCATGACCAATCCAAGGGCATTGATGTGCATCCGCTGATTTCCAATGGGATTTTTTTTTGGCTCCATTCAGAAGCCATCGGAGATATGAGCAGGTATGACGGAAATTACTGTGTAATCTGGCCTAGAGTTTTGGTCGGTCAAACCAAAATCCATTTTAAAAATGCACTGATCACAAAAACAGAATGAAAAAACAAATTGGTAAAGCAAATATTATCCTGGATGAGTCTCATATTATGTCGTTGCCTGGGTGAAGAACTGTTAGCACCTGACTACAGGCTGATTAATTTTTATCTGCGAGATATTGCTTGTTCCTGACTGGGTCTCAGTTGCACTTCAGAGACACTTTGATTCAGCTTCATGACAGGCTAGGTCGACTTAAAGTGAGAAAAACACAATTCTAGTATTAACAGCAAGCATGGACAGGAACTACACACCACAAGCACATGTAAATCCATTTTAGTTTTAAGACGGTGCCTGGTTTTAACATTGATGTATTTTCAATACCACCACACAATAACATTTCAGTCCCTGTCCGCAACTAGCGGGAGTGGTTATGAAGTCACAGCAGATAACATGAGGCAGACCCTCGATTTTCCTTAACATATCACTCTTTGTTCCCAAAACAACCCTCTGTGGAGGGCAAAAAGAGTCCCTTTGCCAACCCAACCGCTGTGGAACATTCCAAAAAACGGCACAGCAACAAGCAGTTCAGTTTCAAAACTTTAGTTTTCAAAACCATCGGCCCTCGTCAGTCCCCGAGCAAGGGATACCTCGCATACCCGATCGAGGGGAACAACTGCTTAAGAGACTCTTCTGAAGCTTACCACCTCAAAGAATCTCAAAATAAGGTTCATCAAGACCATCGGGCCAAAAGCTTGTGGGAACTGATGCCATGAATATTTATGTACATGAGGTAACCGAGAGGAGGAAAAAATATGAAAGAGACAGTTTTTTAAGGAATAATGCAAACATATTAGCAGTGAACCGCAGTCCCAGTTCAGCTGGGCGGAAGGACTACAGAATTTTGCCCCACGCCAATCTCCAATAACGACTAAAACAATTACTGAGCTGCCGGTAGGCGACATTCTGCAGACTCAGCTGTTCGGTGAGCGACCAGATCCTTGTGCCCCAGGGCTTGGGGTTGGAGAGACACAGATAGAGAAAGAAATCATAATGGAAACGGAGATTTAATGAACGCAAAGCCGCTTATCGATTTAGCTGACTGCGCACACACAGGCTCTTTCTCTGCGTTCATCTCTGGATAAGACAAAACTACTCAGGGCAAAAGCAGATTAGAAGATTATGTGGCCCGAAAATAAATAAATAAAAGGAGCGGAAATGATTCTGCTCGGTGGATGACAGTCGGCGCGGCGTTCGCATTGGTGCCACACTGCCAGGATCGTGATGAGGACGGAGCGAAACATCAGCGACGGTATCTGGAGAAATGAAACATATCCCAGGATTTTTGATTGATGAGTAATCAACTCGGATCATAAATCGTCTGCATGACACACCTGCACTCATTGACATCCCAGCCCCCCGCCCCCCAACAAGACGTAACACAGCTGACTCTGCTGAAGAGTACACCTGGCTGACACCTGATACGCAAGTCAGGCTTTGCAGGGGCTACGGCAGTGCACAATCTGCCCCGTGCAACGTTACAGCCTGTGTCTCCGTGTACCCACAAAATGTCAGTCTGATAGGTGAAAACGGTTTATGCTATCAGACAGCCCAACCTCCAAGTGTGGGAGTGGCCTACGCCCCCACAGCGCATGCCATGGATGTCACATGCAGTCAGGAACGGTGGTCCGTGGAGCCGCACCATTTTTAACACAACGCTGTCACTCCGAATTTAATCTGTGTCTCGGCTGCAAGGGCTTGACGGAATCACAGCAGCAGACGGAGGCGCTGGCAGTCCCAAAGTGAGGAGCAGACGAGGGTAGAAGCAGGCGTGGCGAGGCAAGTCCGGCCAGGGACCCGTTTGACCCCTCCGCCCGCCCCCATGGGGTTTCTGTCTGCCCCGTAGTATCACAAAAGTAACCACAGTAGTGTGGATGAAAGAGATGAGTCCAGTGCACTTAACCCGAACCTAAAGCTCCCAGTGATTTCTGGGACCTTATCATTGCGGAAATCACTGCCATTCGATAACTTAAGCTTTCCCTCTTTGCGCTTTGTCAGTTTGAACTGTTCTCTTTCCATCCGTTCCTATGCGATAAAAAACTGGATAATCCTGAAGATCGTCTAAAATATTTGGAAAAGACGTGCTCCACCTGGATAGAAATTCTTCTGCTCTGGCTCTGACTTTGAATCATCCGTTGCTCTTGTTAATATAGCATGTCTTTTTTTCTTTCTTTTCCCTAAGTTTTTTTTAAACGAAATGAAAATGACATCTTATGTTCAGTTTTTAGGTGCCCACTGCACTATGCCTTCAGTTCAGTGACATGCTGGTAGTGTCTGAGAACATTTCTGTCACACTGTCCCCATGATTGTAAGTAAACACTAATACAAACATGCTTGGAAGAAAGTAGTCATAGAATTTGTAGAATTTGCTTATTGCACCATTATTTTCACCATTAAATAACATTTATTTACGAAATTACTGAAATTGAAAGCTTTGGAAATCCAACATGTATCTTGTTGAAAAATCACTGGCCCTCGTTAGAACTCTCCCGTTTTGGCTGTTCTTGTAGCAATGTGATCCTTGAATACACTTATTATTATTCTCTTTTTAAATGCCATTTCTGGAGTGATCCAAAACTAAGTATGTAACTTTGTCTACAAACATAAACAATGGGATCTGTGTACACATATTCTAATAACCTCATCATACAGTAGGAAAAAAAATAAAAAAAATAAACACAAATAACCAGCAAAAGTGCAAGTTCTTGTCTTTTATACAGGTTTTCTCCATGTGGTGTATGTGTACCACAGTACATCAACATCTCTGCAGAGGCCTGTTATGACTGGGAGCGAGGGACCCAGCTGCCAGTCCAACAGGGGGAGGGGGTAAAGACAAAGCTTTGCTTTGAAGTTGCCCCCGTCACCTCTGCTCTGACCTGTCATCATATAATGAATCCTTTCCCCTCGTCCGTCAGGGCACCTCCCATGTGCCTCCCATGCACAGGAATGCCTTCCAAAGATCTGAGGAGAAGTGAATGAACACCTGGACAGGGGTGGGGTTGAGGATATCCAGATGGGACAGAGGGGACATCTGCTGATGTTTGTGATGAAAGCAGTCGTCAGAATCCAGGGCTGCCCCGATGACAGAGAGCAGGGAATCCCTGTATCGGATCGATTGGGTCCCTATCACTCACTCACTCCTTGTTTGAAGATGGAGAGGTGGGGGCAGGAATTCTGTGGAGGGGGATTTAGTCACGATACCCACCATCTGGGAGGTCATGATGACAGCAGACAGGAGCAGAGAGGGAAGTAGACAGGGAGTAGTCCCAGCGAGCCCAGACATGTCGCGTCCTGTCTGGGCCGACATTCCTCAGGAGTCTGCAGTCCACGGGCAACCCTACGGGCAGCTAACACATGACATTCCCTGAGTATTGCTCCCACATGTCGCGCGTCGACTGACTGGAGCTGGTCTCATTACAGAGCAGCTCCAGAGGCACTGCTTTTCTTACCATGCCATTGTTAGTGCCACGCCATCTTAACCGGGAACAGAAAGGCGCCAGACGCATTCACTTTAACTTGACCTTTGTGGCTTCATCTCACATGCACTGATCTGGATACCGATCATCTCTTTCAGCAGAATGTGCAGATTTTGGTCAAATTTTCTTACCGTAGATTAGAAGGATCTATTTATACATTGGACAATGCTGGTCTTCCAGTCAGTGGGTCACAGAGGCTGCTAACAGAAAACTGTAAGGAAAAGACACAGCAGAAGATCCTCTGGGAGGAGGAATGCTTCAAAAGTGCAATGAAGCATTGAGCAGCATGTCCTTCCATCATCCTTATGTTCCCCAACCCCAGTTCAGCCAAAATCAGCCATCTTTCGGAGTGCAGAAGGGGACGGCGCCTTCCCTACCCTTCACCCCACCGTAGCGGAAAGTGCCGTGCGTCTCTTCTCTTCCATTCCTCCGTTTTGTTTTCTAATAAAAGGGTGTCAAGCCATGTCCTCCTCCCTGATAGGATGAAAGATAGCACCCTGCAATTGCCAGTAATTGCCAGTTTGCCGTGCTTTCGAAATGGGCCTTTGTGTGAAGCCTGTGATTTGGAAGGGGTGAAGCCAGGTTTTTTTTTTTTTCATTTTGCTTTGTGGCGAGCTGCGGACAGTTTGATGTGTTATTGAGGTACCTGCCTTTTAGATCTATTCCTGTCCCGTTTGATTCCTGTGAGCTGCGTGTCCTCACTTGTTGACAGCCTACACTGATGGCTCTGCAAAGATGTCCTGCTGATAGTCTCCTGACGGATTACATCTTTTATGGCAATGATGGAGCAACACCTGGATCTTCGCACAGTAGAAAGAAAATACTGGAAACCTAAGCCTGTCTGAGAGCCTCAGACGGAAGTGAATCCTGTCCATCACAGTGACATTAATGGTCGTTACTGATCCCTACATGGCGGTGAGGTGGGACCCATATAAACGTCAGCACAGACACTGCTTTGACAACTCCTCAAAACTGCTTTTTCAGTTGTACGAAAAAACAAATCTCTCTTTCTCCCAAAGGACGTTGCCCAAATGCACAAAAGAAAAAATACACAGTTCCTGCATTTAAATCGCCTTTTCGGGGGTAAATTCATGTTTATTTGAGTTTTGATTTTTTTTTTCCCTTGGTGGCAGGGAGGACCAACCAGTACAGATTGTAAAAAGCACAAAGTAACACAAAATCAAATCCCATCCATAACATAACAGCCACAATAAAACATGTAAACTGGGTTTTAGTATGCTAATGCAGATGAGCCCAAGTCGCCCTGCATCTGGCTATTCTGTCATTACTGTGAGGCGCAGAGATGGGGGAGAACTAAAAAAAAGTGCCCTGTGCACTGCGCGGTAAACAGAGCCTGCTTTCAGGCGTTCCAGAGGCAGATCCGTTGAGCGGAAGACAATGAAAACTCCGCTCCCGGCCGGGTCTGTAAAAGTGCAGAACAGCAGGGAGAAACGAACGTCTGAGGGGGGGGACCCCAGGAGAGTGATTCACTGCTACTCAAAAAGCAACTGTCATTTAAATTCAGAAGGCATCCAAGGCCAATTTTAAAGATTCACATTTTTTTAAATGCTGATTTTTTTTTTTTTTTTTTTCCTTTCAGGCAAGCATGACTTAGCCATTTGCCTTCTAACATAAAAAACACTCAAATCACCTGTTAATGATAACAGCTATAGGCATCACGCTTCACTAACTAAAGTCTCAAATGGTTTATTAAAAAATAAATAAATAAGTCTAAATTGCAAAGCCATTTCATGTTTTACTTAGGTTCACAGAAACACTGTGCATGAAAATGAAATAACAAAACGTAGCAGATGTCCACTGTCAGGCAAATGATCCGACGGTACAAAGGAGAAGCTCAACAAGACTCTTCACACGACCACACACAAAAAAGGTGTCCACACGTTTTATATTATACATGTAGATTTAATGATATCTTCCTATAGGTACATTTCGTAAAAACACAGGAAACAACATTTATTAAAAAAATTACATAAAGTGCTCACTCAGTCAACATCAGAACATCTGAACTGTAAATGATATTTATTACATGGTACATACAGTAGAGACATCTGCTGAAGACAACAAAAAAAAGAAAAAAATGATTTTTTAAATATTAAATCCTCGCTGTTTTACTCTGGTTGGGGTTGCAGGGGCTCAGACATCATTTTAAAAATGAAATACAGCAGTGAGAGACTGGACAACAGCTGGTAAAACCCACATCGGCTGCTGGGAGCGTGTTAAAGAAATCACCCAGTTTAACCTAACTCGTCTATGCTCAAATCCTGCGTGTAATAACAGAGCTCTGTTACCCAACACACACTCCCTAACACACACACACGCGTGCACGCGGGCACACACACAAACACACACACACACAAAATGGCAATCCACTTGAGGTGAAAATGCCCTCCAGGTTTTGTCTTCTGCACATTTTCCCCTCACACAGGGCCTGGAGCGTGGACCCTGGCCATACCACTGTTTTAGCACACTCAGGACACTCAGCCGAGGGCAGCCCAGTTTCTCCCTCCTGGAATGTGTGCTCAATAATGAGTCCACTCATGCATAGGAAGAGCTCTGCACAAATATTCGATCGCCAACGTGCTCACAGTGTTGACTTCTAAAAAGGCTTCCCCTGGAAATTGTAAATGAAAGCCCAGATGATTCATTGTCCATCCAAAATCATTATTTTCTGACATTATATTAATACTCAGACCAAATGCACCCCTCAATCCAGATACTGCATATTAAATACTTAACTTTTTAAGTGAAACTCAACTATAAAGTTAGCTAGATGATCATACGCAATAAAGAAATAGCTAATTCAAAGATAAACCGTCAACAGCGATTTAGTCTATGTAAACAGCTGCAACTGGGCCGTCTGGTAGGAATTTGCGTGGAGATACACCCAACATCCTAAGGAATGCCTGCAATGTGGGGGCCAGCGTGGCGTGGGCAGCAGGAGGCAGCGAAAGGCATGCGTTTACCTCTCCAACCCTGTCCACTAGCACCAACCGCCAGGGGAGAGTGGATCAGATTTCCACTGCGGCCTCTCTATGATCAGCGAGGAGCCGTGGCAATGAAGCCACTGGGCCTCCACGGTATCGGCTTCAACTTCTCAAAGTCTGTTGGGGGCCAAACGTGGAGCAGCTACACGCATGCAGAACCTCCGAACGCCGGCTCCACTTTGATACCAGCCATTGATGTAATTAAGCCTGACGCCGGGCCTTTAAAAAAAAAAAGACTAATTAAGAAAAAAGGGAAACTTTAATGTCCCCTCAACATAATAGCAAGGGACAGATGGAGGGAGGGGGCCATCTGGCATACGCCTAGCAGCCTCAGCTTGACATGGGGCCCCAACCCTGGGCGCTCTGCAGAGCGTCGTAAATCTCCTGTGGAGCAGATAGCAGAAACAGCTCCGGGTGCAGAACCCAGCTGAAGACAGAGCCTCCCTCCTTCCCAAAATGACCTGCTTTCCCTTTTAACAACACAACGCTTGCATTGATCTGCCCCGCACCAATCACAGCCCTCTGACACAGCTTCTGCTGACCTTCAGCTGCCCGCTACACCTGACCAAAATTCCACTGTCTCCCTCTCTCAAGTGAATAGTTATAAACTGAAATCAACAGATTGATGGCAACTGTAATGTACTCCATGGTTAATCCATATTCAGGCTCATTCACAAATTGCCACATGGGACTTCACTGTGACATTTGTATGTAAAGTATTTTCCACCGAAGCTCCAAAGATGGCAAACCATGCTCACAAAAAATAAAATACAAAATAAAAAAAGCAAAAGAGTGGAACAGAAAGCGTTTTGAAACTTCAAAAACCATACTGCTCCACTGCAAGACTGGGGCGTCTACTTTTAGACAAAAGTAAGGTCCCCTCTGTGAAAACTGTGTTGATAAATGAAAGAAGTCTTTCTGCAAACCGTGGCAGGTGTTGCGTGTACTGTGCCCGCATTGTAAAATTACAACGGCTACCAAGAACCATTGTGCCAGTCTCTGATGAGTTCGCTAAACCCACCGCCAATGGCCCATTGCTGATGACTCCACTGTCAGAAATGAAATCCTCTCCACAAACATAGAGATTACTCATGTTAAATTACTTTTTGGATCTTTAGACAATTTAGTTTTATAAAACACCGGGCTTGAATAAATCCGGATATATTTACTTAACTGCTTAAAGGGAAATAAGTCATAGGGGGGTCACCGTTTTCAGGCTAAGGAGCTCTCATTCCTGTGGTTGCATGAGCCAACATATACATGGTATAACGTGGAGCCTGAAAACAATTACATCCCACGTGACATTACAAAAACAAACAAACAATAAAACGTCAATTAAAAATTTCACAACACTCGTACAACAAGAAAACAACTGGAATGTTAAATTCTGCGTCACTAAATGGGAAACAAATCAATTTTACTAGAAAACACCGATTCCCTATGAAATTTCCCAAACTGAAATGTCCGGATTAAGGCTTGGAACATAATCGTGTTATTCAGTAAAGGTAAAGCTGTTAGCCTATTCCCTGCTATGCCCGCTTTAAAACAGTTTTACGCAATGACTGATATAAATCTACTCAAGAACAAATATCCCACCAAATTCCAAATTAAGTTTTCACAAACCTGTCAGTTAAATCGTCATTGTCTGTGTTCTGCGTAATACATCCAACCCCCACGCATATGACACAATAAGGCGCCTATTGACTTCTAGTAAATTCAAGAGTTGCTTTGTACTCGCGTAATACAATCAAACTCATTGTCACCAGCTACTGTAGTCTGAACTGCTTAAATATGACATTGAAGCTCCATGCGTAACCGAAGAGCTGAATGTCGAGAGCTCGCAGTGTACGTACACGGTTTTAAGGCTTAATTCAATGCATGGCGATTCCTGCACAAAGCGCCTAAGAAAATATTAACGTTACACTTATTTTTTGTACATATGGAATGTAGACCAACCGTGTTTTCAGGAGAGGTAGGTGATAAGGTTATTTAAGCAGTGAACATGAAACTCGGTCATTTGTGACGTTTATTTCTGACAAAGATTAACGGCGTACTGTTTTAATTTGAAACAGGTGAAAAGAAGAAGAGGAAAAAAATCCTAGCATTATTTTCCTTCTGACAGGCAATATACAACAAAGGAGACACGTGTCTCTCACAAAGAATTGTATTTCCCCTTACAGTGTAATATGTGTTTGTATAACCGGTCAATTCTGCTCTGCAAAATCCCCGCGTGCTCCTCTGAGAGAAAACCCAGTTCGGGAGCCAGTGGTTCGCTGTCCCGATAGAGATCATGGAGACGCGTGCGTGTATCTCGGAGTCGGTGGAGCTCGATTACACGCTGCGCTGTGCGCTTTCTAAACAGGCACACAGAACCCAGCAGCGTATCGTGGTATTTCTCCCACATGTGCAGCACCCTGTAGCCGTGCACGAGCCCAGCCTCATTGTCAATAAACACCAAGCCGCCGTTCGGCGCTTTGTGCAGGTTGCTCGTATCTCTCTCCATGACTCGCGAGTCCCACTGAAGGCTAAATAGATTGCTGACAAGCCTGTCGAAGTTAGCCGCCAGGTAGTCAAACAAGATAAGGTCACTCCACTGCATCAGCTCAAGCAGTTCCTCCAGCGTCTTGTTCCCAAATTCTTCACGCAGAGGATGCAGCCCTTTGCCCTGTTGCCGGAGGGGTGCTGGGGTGACGACTCCTGTTAAATTTGCGACCCATTCTGTGAGAGACACAACTGCTTTTCGCGTCCACAGCAAATCTTCGATGCTCTCCTTCACGGTCACCCATTGAGCACTTTCGAAGTTCAACTGAGAAAGAGCAAGAGGTGGGACGTTCGTAATACCAAGCAAATTGGCCAGGTAATAAGTTAGGGTTTCTCCTTGTACTTGGTCCTCGTTTATTCCATACCGTACGCAAGCTTTGGTTCCGTCCGAGAAAGTAGCCAGTCGGTTGGAGGTCCTACCACAGCCTGGCTCTAGTAAGACAATCTCGGCACGTCGGGCTTTGTCTCTCCAAGTTCGGGCATGTTCTTCACTGAAACCAACTTTTAGCAGTGCCTCTAGCTCGTCGCTCCAAAAAATCCCATCTTCGAACAGCTCGCCGAGCTTTGTCGGAGCTTCTCGCGTTGCTGTTCCTTTATTTACATTAAGGTAAGATTTTCCCTTGTTTTTGTCAGAGTGGTCATCGGCGATGCTGTAATTGTGAACATCCACTTCGTCCCCGAAGTGCAGCCCTCGCATCGCCGACACACCGAGCAGTGCTCGGAAAGTTTTGGGTGAAAGGTTCAAGGGTGAACCGGTGTGAGCCGACGCTGCTCTTTGGGTTAGGAACCCCCGTTTCAGTCTCTCCATCCTACTGTCCATCCCCTCCCATAAGTAAAGCACACACGCACAAGTGCATAAAAACAGCAGTGCAAGTAAGTTCGCCAGGATAACCTTCATTATTCCCACGACAGTTCTCCGTACCCCTGTTGCACAGCAGATTCGCACAGCACTGTGATAGTTTCACCGATGAACACGCGTAAGTATAATATCCAGAGTTCACATTTGAGAAAAAAAGCTTAATTATCCAACTAGCAGCGCTGCATGCCGTATCCCCGTAACAATCACAAGCCCCGATCTTGGGAACAGTAAGGTTTTTGTGGAAACGCAAATGGTTCGTTCAGGAGAACCGTTGACATTATCATTCTATTTCAGAAGATGAGTAATTGTTTATACATTCTAGCATTATCCTGCAAATTCGGCTTTGCACATCCTGTTGGTTCCCGCGGAATCTGGTGTGCCAGCTCCTGGTCTGTGTCTCCATCTCTCAACTCACAGTCTACTTTAGGATTAGTACGGCTTCGGCTCTCAGGCACAAGCACTAAAACACGTGACATGAGCGGCATGCTGGTAGGCGTATCGTGGGAAATGGTGGGTCCCACTGGCAGCGACTCTTAAAAGAGCAACTACACCAGACGTGAACTGGGGACACGGTGGTTAGAAAGTAGGTACGTTTAGTCACTGGGTATCGTTACGGGACTACAAATAAATAAATATTTATTGACAATATTGATAATAATAATAATGATTATTATTGTTGTTGTTATTATTATTATTATTATTATTGTTGTTGTTGTTGTTGTTGTTATTAAATAATAAATGGAAACACTCAAAGAGTACATTAAGTCGCAAAACAAGCAGTATCTTCTCGTGTTTGCAAAAGTTTTTTAAAATTTTTAAATCTTATTTATTTTTAGTCTACCATCTAGTAAGTCACCTATTTGTTAAACTTGGCAACATAAGAATAGTAATAGCTACTTCTAACAACTAGGGCTATTGGCAAATAGATACATAGTCATATTATATGGCTATATTTACAATCATACTCCTCAGCAAAGAATGATGAATACGTTTATCAATGCAATACATCTTTTTAAAACAGCTTAAAACAATTTTTTTAAATTTAACTAATGCATGATCTATTAATTAAATTTGCATCAATAATTAGCAAAGAGTTACACATAAAAAAGCACAGATTTCACAATTCGAAATCCTCGCTTTTTACTCAAAACTCAATTCAAGGCTTGTTTTCATACTCCGCCAACCACTTATTAAAGTTTTTAATCAAACCAATTAGGTCATTTTTACAGTAAGGTGCTGCCCTCAGTCCGAAAACACAGCTGTGGGATGAAAACTCAATTACTGTGACAAAAATAGCAAGACTCTAGCAGTCACGCGTTGCTCTCAGTGTCCCTGGGATACTTTGGCCTAACTGGTTCTAACTATGTGCCAGTGTCTAATGGCTTACAAGACAAAATAAGTGTTCATGGCACACATAAAAAAAAACTCACCAAAATGTTTTCTGTTTGTTTTTAAACAGAACCTGGTGGAGTGCAAGGTTGATGAAGGGCTGATATATGCAGCTGAACATATAATGAAATTAGCCTCAGCGTCTCCCCTCCCCTCCACGGCATGTTGCACTCTGCACACGGCTGCTGCTGGCCTGTATAGATATCAAACGTATCCATTTCCCAATGAGTTTGATACTGGGATACATGCTGGAGTGGGCCTGCCACATTCTCCGACCCATTCCTGTGGTGAAAGTCATCTCTGAGAGGGTCATAACAAAGCCCCCCCCCCATAGACGACCCCCTCCCGGTTTTCCGACACATGAGAGCCGCTGATGCCCGTCATCCTGTCCGCGCTGACACCTGAACGCCCAGCCAGGCTGCAGCTGCTTGTCTCCAGTTTGGCCTCGTCTGCTGGAGCCCAAGAAACAAACAGCAAGGCTTCCATCCTTGCACATGACAAACCAGCCTGTCACTTCCTAAAGGTTAGCATATTCAGAAACATAACTAATGCTTCTAGCTCTGCTCAAGCTGAATAATGAATGTGCAGGCCGGCCATTAGTGTTGAAAGCGGCTGCTATTTTGGCTGACGATTACTCGTGCTGGGGGTATGGAGCAGGACTGAAGAGTGGGGGCAGGGTTCTCTATGCTGGAATAAATGTCCTCCTTTCATTTCTTTGGATCAGCTTAGTTAAAGACTCACCCATGTCTAATACGTAACATGGATCGCAAGATGCCGGCGATTTATTTGCAGTAATTTCCTTCTACCGCCTCACATTTACTTACCAAGTAATTTTTCGCAGTAGAATGCTCTCTTTAACATCCATATTAATTAGGTCGGGCCTGCAGGTGCCACTGTAAGTGTTACCTCACCTCCAGCTTTCACAGTGCCTAAAAATAATGTCAAGGATATCAGGCTTGTGATACGAAACCCGTCAGCCAGGAGCAGAAGGAAACAAGCAGAATCCTGAAAACCTGAAAAAACCCTAACCCTGAAAACCTGGACAATGTTAATATTTAATGCAGTTATCGTATCGGTGTACCTTCTGCCTTCTTCACGAGGCTCTTGGCCCTTCCTGATAAGAAGGCCAATGGCTTTCTAAGACAATTAATACGGCTTCATCCTGGGCCCGGTCTCCTTTTCTCCAGCATGGGTAATTACTTTTTTCGAGGCATGGGAAAGGGTACTCTGCAGTTCGATACAGTTGTCATCCTGTGTTGAGAAACTCAAAACCCTGCGCTGGATGCTAGGGCTATTTCCAGAAGTCGTGAATTACTGTGCAATTGGAGCACATGCCGGGAACTCAATCATCAGCAGGATGAAACATAAAATGTATTTCCCATTATCCTAAATCACATCACTGACCAGTCACATCAAACCCACAATTGTGTAAATCATGCATTGGGTTAACTATTCTTTTTAACTAGCTTGTTGACTTCAGCTTCTCGGGGCTTTGTGAGAGAGAGATGCCATTGTACTGTATTATGGTAATAAAAAGCCTTATTTCCATTTATCAATTATGATGAAACAGGCCATAGACCAGACTTTATGGGTCAAATGTCCTATTAGGATTACTGATTGTGCTCAACGATCTTTGAATGTTTCTTCTGAGGATTTATTCCGATAAGCGAGAATTTAGAATGCCCGTTTAATAGCCATACGACCGCACCACTGCCTCTCATCACATTGAAATGAAATGGTCGAATGGCTTGCTCCGGGTCTGGCAGGAAAGCAAAGCAACAGCACACATAAACAGCCAGGTTTTTTTTACCTCTTCCTCCAAGCCTGGCCGAAACCCTAAGGAGCCCCCCATTCTGGGCGATAGGCAGTGATTGGCAGTGGTGCGGTTAGGCCATTGCCATGCGTGGGTATTGTGTGGCAGGCTGGCTTCGATTCTGGCCTTTTCTCACTGCCCTCTTGTTGAGGGTGTAGGGAACTGACGAAAGGGCGGCGACCCCTGATTGCACTAACCACAGCACCATGCTGGCTGAGGGGTCGACAGAGGACAGGGCAGAGCTGGCCTCTAAGTCAGACTCATAATTGTCGAAACTGAGACGAAGGAGGGAACGAGCAAGCAAAGCTGTCGAATATCAGAGACACCGACATGCTCTACTGCCTTCAATCCCCAACCTGGTCAAATGTATTTATTTAGCCACGGCAAAGCTAATACCATAACATTACCTAATCCTTGAAGGTTTTTTGTATGATCATGAGTTTATGAGAGTAAAAAATATAGTTATACGGTATCTACGCAAAGAGGGCACAATATACCGAAAGTGTAATTTCTTCAATTTTGGTTCATGTCAATCATAAATGGAACGAGCAGATATTCATGACTGCTCTCCCATGCACACGTGAACATTTTCAGTTGGCGGCGAGAAGTGCTTATCTGTGCAGGAATGGCAGCCAGGAGATGATGTGCAGCCGACCACCTTCTTTGACAGCTTGTATCCCGTGGGACTACCTTGTAACACAGATGACTGTCAGAGACTACATTACACTGTTTAAGCAAGAATAATCACCACCATTAGAGACAACGGCACAGCGCTTGAATTATTTAACAGTTTGGGAAATAGCGATGGATAACGTCCCAGTGGAAGATGTGAGGGTAGTCGGCACACAGGCGCAGCCAGCCAGGGATAATACGCACATCATAAAGGAAGGGCTCACGCACTCCATCTTTCTGATAGGTGATAGGCTGGGTCATTCCTGTGTGCTGCTTTCAACTTTACCTCCCCCTACTGCCACATCACTGTAGAAAAGGGTGCTCAGACGGAAAGTCTGCGCTTGAACATGACACAAGCGTCATCGACAACGATTATTTTTATTGCAGTTTATCAGGCTTATGTTTTTAAAAGTGAATATATTAATTGTTTTAATGTTTAAAAAGATAGGCCTCTGACAATTTGACCCTTTCTTTTCTCTTTCATTCATGGTTTAATCAGTGCACTATAATTTGTGGCTATGACTCCCCCTTGTGGTATATTTGTAAAAACATTTTAGAAAATATCTAATGCGAAGAACTGTATGTTTAAATATGGCATTTATCTACACTCATTATATTATATTTATTTATTGCATAACCAATTAAAATTAAATATTAACGATTTTATAAATAATACCCAGTCTCTTAAAACTATAACACTGAAATGACGTTGACGCCTATGTCTCTTGCAGCCACGCATTAATAGCCACGTTTTGTCAGCTCTTACTCTTGCCTTTCCCACTCAGAGATTAATATCACTGAGACATCCAAATGCAGCCAGTATTCTCATAAAATATTTACATATGATTTAATTGAATAATTGAATAATTATAATAATCGTAATATTAGCTTTTCTAACAGAGAACAAATTCGCCATCCGTTCGCGTTAATGGCTAAGTCGTTGTCCGTAATCATTCAGTCGCCTTGCTTACCACGAGGGGGCATCGAATAACATGCTACTCAGAGTGTTTTCTGCCTTGCAATGTGTAACAGTGTGAAAAATCACATTGCTGTTTCTGTAAAAGGTAACTTCTTCCGTTTAATGAAATTTAATCAACTAGATTTCAGAATTGTTTTATAAAGTTCTAAAGATATCGATGTAGAAAGCTTATTTGAAATGTGCTGGTATTTTGTTATATTACAATATAGACATCAAAACGTTTCTATCATTATGATTTTGTTTGGAATTAGATGCAGGATTTAATTGCCAAACCCAAGTGACTGAAATCTGAACTGTGTTGTAACAATAAAAACAAAATAACCACAGTATAAGTAAATATGTGAGTAAAACTTCTCAGATATGATATCCGTTTCACAGATGCAATCCAGTCACATCAAACATAGAACCCTCAAATGCTCCTTAAACTCGTTGTCCATTTAAATTAAACGGTCCCTGATAAACCGGTGCATTGGGTTTAAAACCAATACAAAGACAAGAATGTTTAAAAAAGACAGAAGAACAGCATGACATCCAGAAATATTCAGAGAAAAAAGAGATCATCCAGGTTCTCTCCCACTCCTCCTGGCATTTTATTTGACTACAGAAAATCAACTCTGGGATTATCAGTTACCATGGTTTGCCTGGGTTCAGTTGATGCTATGAACTGACAAGCATAGACTACATACAATAACTTCGCTTAGCTCTACTCATCACCGTTCACCCGTCCGCCATTTTGTCTTGTCCACCATCTTGTAATATGCCATGTTTAACAACAACTCATGTCCCAACCGTCTCCAGACCCACATACACACCCTTGCGTTGGGATTTTCTTCGGATCCACTTATAGACTCATATCTGGATCTTCTCCCGAATCACATACACAGCTTCAAATCCGGACCCTCTAAATTAACTAACAGCTTTGCTTAGTCAATGCCTTATCTTATCACCCTTTCACTGTCACAGTTCTTTATTCTCCCATTGCGTCGGTGCAAAACCGGCTTTCAGCAGACAAAGCTGAGTGACACATAAACGGTCTCTAAGACACAATCGACTCTCAACATGCGTCAGCCACTCACTGTCTGATAGACGCTTCACACACTGCGTCTATTAGATGTAAACCAGCGACACCCACGCCTTGCCTCTGCCTAGCCAGACCAAGCTTAAGAGAAAAAGGCCATCCCAGGTTTATCCAGGGAGTTAAAATTCCTATTGAATCTCTCCTCGCCTGTGCCCCCAAGTGAACCGATTGTAAAGCATCAATCCTGCCCTGTTCATCTTTCTTTGTTACAGCTGACTGTTACAGTGTTATCGAGTCCCTGACCATCTCCGCGATGTGCCTTAGCAGGGGGATTAAACGCTCGCCTCGGAGTATAGACTCAGCTCCCTTTACTTTTTGTCAGTCCTGCCCATAATCTGTTCCTGTATGGGCCTGATTCACTCCTAACAGGATTCCATAACGCCGATGGGACTGATGTCACTGTAACTGGGCAGAGGTAATCTGCTCTTGGTTGTGGAATCGCAATAAAGACTCAAAAACACACACACACACACACACACACGCGCGCACGCACGCCGTCATCCACCGCTCAGCCACAAACAGACACAGTCATCCATCACTCAGACACACTCACACACACACACACACACACACACACACACACACACACACACACACACACACATATACAAAAACAAATTTAACATTGTTAAAAAAATAGATGGGTCACTGCTATAAAAAAAAGAGTAAAACTTTAATCACAAAATGGTGGTGATGTTGGCCTGGTAAAACTGACTGCAGTCAAAACTGTGGTTTCTATGAATAGGCTTTCAGCTGTTTTTTCGAGCGTTTGCATCCTGTGTCCATTCCCGTGCTTCTTGTTGGTCTCTATTTCCACTTCGCAAAACAAAACACACTTCTGTAACTCATTCAGAATCCCCTGGACAACAACGCACTTCTCCCTTTTCAGTGGAAGTATAGTCTGGAAAAAAAATAAAACATACAACATGGAAAGTCCGTATCCATGGCAGACCAAAACAAACGGGGAGTGTGACGTGTCTGTCTGCTCCATCTCATCTGGCGGCACTCCAGTGCACTCTTTCAAAAGCACGCAGGGCTACACTGGCATCGATGTAAAACTCGGTATGGAAAACCTGTTAAAATCAACGGAACCCATTAAAACAGAATGCCACAGCCCCCTCGCCCGCACCGTGCAATGGATCGAATCCAGTGACATCTGAGTATGATTTATTTAACAGGGGCATATTGTATGCAGGGTGGTGTGTGTTATTCAGTGTTGGTGGAGGGTGGGGGGGGGGCAGGGAGAAAACCTCCCCAGCTATTCTTTGGGATTCTCCTCTATGTCACATCCCACTTATTTTCCTGGCAGATGTGCCACCAGCAAGCTGATCCTGTTCCAGGCACTCGGAATGTCATTGCTCTAGAGGCAACTTGTGAGTGCGTCCAGGCCACCAACAAAAGGGTTCAAAGGCAACGCTTCCCTTTAAAGGTGGTGGGGGAAAAAATTGCCCTTGTCTGTGCAGGTAACTCTGAGCATCGTTTTGAGGTTCTCCCTGCTGCAGTGGTCTTAGCACAGCTCTGGCACGGAAGTGGAAATGAGAGTTTTATCCTCTCTGGGAGCATTATGGTTTCAGATCTTGGCCTCCCTCTTGGCATCGCTGTTCTGGGTGGAGAGATGAGACGTGAGCTTTAAGGCAGGGGTACAAAACCATGAACGTCAATTAAACTCCATAAATGTCTTATCGTTCATTTACAGGGCCGTAAACAGCTCTGTTATATTTATATAGTTATATTCTTGAATTAATTCTGTAAGCAGTGCATCATTTGGTATCTACGCATCTGTTTGCTGCTCTGCAGCGAAATTCAGGGCCCTGGATTCACGCTGTCAACAGCAATACTTTGGAAAACCTATTCCTGGCAGAGAAAGTCCACAAGATTTTAAACATTGAGTCAAATCCCTGTTGCCAAGAATACTCTAACTGAGACCCATCCCCTACTGTTGGGGGGAATAACCTGCTCTTGGACAAGCAATACCATCTTGGACACTCCATCCCCCCAAACTCCAATGTGACAAGCTAATGAAAAATGAACGGAGAGGGAACAGACATAAACACCTGCCTCATGTCCAGTGGGTGAGCTGATCAAGAATGCAGTGACTGAGCAGGGTTGGGAAACACTTTGGAAAAATACAAAATGATGTTGTGGAAAAAAGTGTGGCTTCCCAAAGTGCTTGAGTGGATGCAGGCTATGCTTCCACATACCTCACCAGCATTGAGCTGGTTACACCTCACTAATTGCTGCCTCCATCATACACAACGTAGCTGAGGAGATAGTCAGCCTCTATCACATGACATGTGGATCAGATTTTTTTTTTAGATTAAAAGCACGTGTCGAAGCACCCTGCATCATAGATGATATGATCCCAAGCAAACACTTTTCCCTGGTTAGTTTTATGTCCACAGAGGTGTTAAACATGGCTAACAGAAGCTGACCTTACAACCAGCAATGTTTCATCTACATGGAGAAAAGCCAAATATTATCCATTTGGCGAGGTTGCCTGCTATGTAGAGTTAGTCTGTCTGGGTTTTGACACGGATCAAATACAGAATGGCTTGATTACTTCTGGGTTTGATCCAGGTAGCTCTTTACAGCTCATACTTGATTTAGTGCACTCCAGCACAGGATTTCCTTAATTAACTTCACAATGAGGTTTTATTAAGAGTCTGAGTGTGTTGTCGTAAACCACGAGTTTTATCAACTTCAGTAGGACTAATGGGCTAAAATAAACAACTTTCACTCTCACAAACTATTGGCTCATTGGAGGTGGGTGGATCTTTATTTACCCAACTGGAACTGCTTCACGCAAAACCAACACGGTTCCTTGCCACAGTCACTTGGGCCTCCCTACATCTCAGCTGGAAGATGCCACCAACAACAATAGCATCTGGAGAAACACCTACGGAAAGAGACTGCTGGACGATGGCTTCGGGAACCTCTGATCTCCCCTGGCTTGTTTGGTTTGATTGAATCTCTCATTGAATCTCACGGCTCACAGATGGGATTGAACAACAGAAAGCGGTTGAGTACCGAGTTGAGCAGATCCATGTTTTTCATAATAAACTGTGAGGCATCTGAACAAACATTGGTGGGGTAATGAAAGGTAAAAGATTGGAAAAAGAGGGCGATATGTACTCTCTGGAATGCGGGCCAAGTGTTTGCTCAACAGACTTAGGTCCAAATACTGTTGTTTTTGGAAGGGGGGAGGTCTCTTTAATTTTATGTTTAAAATTTAAAAAAAATTTAAAACGTGCTAAAAATTTGCAGTCACAGATTTAAATGACAGGTTGAAACACGCTCTAATGAGTGAGACGCGGTCTTTAATATGAGAGACAAACACGTCCATGGATGGAGGGCTATAAATCAGACAGGAGCTAGAAAACAAGTTGTTAAGCAATGACCTGACGACTCCGTGAGGATTCGTCACATTCCCCAGGCTTTTCCTATGGCCCCTGCAAAGCCATGTGCTTGTTTCTTTACTCGTACACGTCCATTCCTTTCGGCACTGCTCCAGTACGAGTTCCCTTCTGCCTCCCACAGAAGATTTTAGGGAACCACTGGACTGTCTACACAGGGAAACACGGGAGTCACTATGGTCTCTGGGTGTAAACACACATCTCCGAGGAGACGTGACAGATGCCTTTCTTCATGACTATACTAATCAGAAAAGCGGAAGAGTGTGCGGCCAGGAAAACAGTGTACATGGCTTAGCGTCAGAGGCAGACCAGACAGGGTCGATAGCGTCCAAGGCTGCACCGCCAGCAAGTGGAAGGGGTTAAAGGAGAGCCTGGTTTCATTCAAGAGCAGTGACGTCACTCCAGAGCACCGCGGTGGTGTTTTTGGAAGGCTGTCCTGAGTGGATCGCCCTGTGAGGCTGGGCTGTAACATGAGGCAGAGAGAGAGAGAGAGAGAGAGAGAGAGAGAGAGAGAGTGATGTCAAACCAGCTGAGCTCAGAAAGTAAACAGAACTCAAGACCGAAGCATGCTTACCACGGGACGGCAGCTGCTAATACCCCATAGGGAGGAAGGCTTGCTCCCTCACACCGGTCACGGTGCCTTCCGGCCTCTCGTCCTCCTCTTTCTCATCATCTTCATCGTCCGAGGGACAGCCTGGCCACTCGGTAAGAGCTGGAGGAACCAAGCACATCTACTTACTCTGTCTCACCCTTTGTTAAAAGTAAAAGGCAGCATCAGCATTCTTCCTTTTCACCGCAGATGGCTGCAAAGCACTCTGAGTGCCTTCTATAATGCCAGTAGTGTGGGGTTTAGTTGTTTAGAAGACTCTTTTATCCAAAGCAACTTACGATTTTTACATTCAGTCATACAGCAGGATATTTTACTGAAGCAATTCAGGTTAGGTACTTTGCTCAAGGGTACTATAGCTGGGATGGGACTTGAACCAGCAACCTTTTGGTTACAAGACTCTCACCTTAACCACTACTTTTCATTTATATTTATGTGAAAAATGCCTGCAGTGTGTGATTTACATTTATGTTTGCATTACATCTGTAGTGTGTTATTTACATTTTAGTCTGGATAACGTCTGTGGTGCGTGATTTACAGGTACATCTACATAACGTCTGAAGTGTGTGATTTACATTTACATATGCATAATGTCTGTAGTGTGTGATATACATTTAAGTGTGAATTACGACTATAGTGTGTGACTAACATTTATGAGAGAATAATGTCTATAGTTAGTGATTCACATTTGCGTGTGTAACGTCTGTAGTGTGTGATTTACATTGACGTTTGCGTAATGTCAGTAGTGTGTGATTTACATTTATGAGAGAATAATGTCTGTAGTTAGTGATTCACATTTGCGTGTGTAACGTCTGTAGTGTGTGATTTACATTGACGTTTGCGTAATGTCAGTAGTGTGTGATTTACATGTACATCTGCATGTCGTCAGTAGTGTGTGATTTACAGTTATGCGTGAATAACATCTGTAGTGTGTGTTTTACCTTTACGTGTGAATAACGTCTATAGTGTGTCATTTAAATGTCCTCGACTGAAGTAGGGAAAGAGAATATAAAGCGGCCAGGACCCGATGTGTGTCAGGACCCCAAGCTCGGACCCATTTATGTGTGGTGGGGGCCTTTACATTTAAATGTTTGACTCTTAAAAGTCTTTCTATCCCAGAGTTTTCACAGTCTACTTTTGACTGTTTAATTTTTATTTGACTTGCTTTATTTTCATTGCAAGATCTGACCAACTGTTCCATCACATCTTAACGAAGCCCATTGACACTTACTATCCAGTCCGCGCCATGTTTATGAGTATATCATTCTCATGGATGACCAGTTTGGCTGTAAAAATAGTTGTGCTCTGTAGTATTGGTTTGTCATATATATATATATATATATAGGCAACCACCCAGCAAGTTTGGTGACATTGCCCATAAGAAAATGATGACAAATGGGTAGACTTCTCTGGTTAAAATTTGTGACAACCCATGAAAGTTATACATTTGTGTTACGTTGAGTGCTTCCTAAAATTGTGCTTCTGGGTACTATTCGTGCGATAAAAGGATTATTTTTTTCCTCCAAGGCACAGCTGCAGTAAGGGAGCTATAGACACTAATCTGACTTTGGAGAATCCCGAGGATGACAAAAGACCTCTAAGATTTTAATGAGTGTGATACTCTTGTCATTCAAGAGCTTTGAAAGACGGTTCTGTATATTTTTCACAGTACCTCTGTCATTCTCAGTATGGGATAAAAAAAATAAGTAAAGTCAAGACCGGGCATGAGGCTGTCATCGCTAACCTCCCTCCCACCACCAACAAAAACAATGAATCGTGAGAGATCTGAAATCTGAGGGCTGAGAAGTATAGTTTCTGCAGATCAACAGTGTATATTACAACGAGAGAGGTGTGTGAAACCTGCACAAGAAAAATGACTCTGCCTTTCCAACGTTACCTCCTGTTTAATCTTACATTCCTCACGCCTTCCCACAGACTAACATCCCCATTGTTCTGGGTGTGCAGCCTTCTGCACCATCACCAGCAGACAGCCTAAGTGTTACCAGCGTTCCCCATGAAAGATTTGACAGTCATTAGCACCACCTGGATAGGCTGTAGTTAATGTTGATGGGTGTGGAAAAGAGGGGTCACACAAGAAGAACAAGTTCCACAGGGGACAACATGAAGATGGACCAGTTGACCAACTAGCAAAAGTAGACAACCTACAGAAATCAAAGTCAGTGACATTTTAATACTGGCTCATAGTGTCAGTTGTTGCTTTGGTCCTTTAAATACTGAGGGCCATTGTGGAAGCTATTTAAGGCTGAGGCCTCCAGTCTACACCACAGCGTTCGCTTAGAAGCCCAGGGGAGCTGTCCATTCCTCTGCTGCTAAATCACTCAGGCCAAAAGCGCCGCACAGCTGCGAGTGCTGGAGCGCGCAGATCCAAAATCCCGGCCGGCGTCTCCCCGGCACGACGTGGCGAGATGATCCTGCCGAGTTGCTTCCTAGTCGCCCTTCTCCGCGTTGTTCCTCCTGTAACCTCACAGCGTAGCCATCGACACGTCGAAAACCGGGCAGGGATATACACTCACCAGGCCAGCGGTTTCCCTCATTTCCCCATCTACATCTACTGTTGTTTCGATTCGAGGGCAGTCGTTTGTGCGTCTGAAATGATCGCAAGGTTAATCCAATTAAGAGTCGGTTCCATGCTTTGTGGTTGCTGCCCCTGCCATTTCATGAGGTCTTTTGGAGCCCCCCAGCCGTAGGGAGCAGGAAACTACTGAAGAAAAAAACAACAACAACAACAACTGAAAAACCAAACATGCAGACATGTGGGCACATTTTAAAATTCTTTACGAGCTAATCCAGTGTTCCGTGTAACAACCCACATGAAGAAAAAGGTGCTTGGTTACTGATATAAATCTGTAGGGAAGTTTAATTGAATGTTAATGGTGGCCACTGAAAATGGCTGAGGGACCCTTATTGAGGGTGCAGCAGTGTGAGTGTAAAGAGGGTGATCTTGGATCTTCTCCGAACAAGAGAGTTGTCTCAACAAGGCTTTGAATTTTACGGCATGTAGAGCAGACCTAGGCACACAACTTCTGTGATGGAAAAAGCAGAATCTAACTACTGTGGTGACCACACCAGCCACGGAGACCTGTGCAGGGCTCCAGACCCATGGCCTGGAAAAAGAGCCTCTTTACTGATTACCACTCTCATAGTTACCTTGGGATATGAGGGACTTGTGCCAAGAATCTCATCGTGTAGGCTTTTCTTCCATTCCTGGGAAAATCAACCTAAGTTTTTTTTTTTTTTTTTTTTTTTTTAAAGTTTTAGTCATGTTTTGTTCTCTGTGACTGTTACATTATGGCACAACCCATGCTGGCTATAGATTCCAAACCTGCTCTTAGCCCAGAGTTGCATATAAAGGATATGTTTTTGTAATTACCACAGCGCATTACTGGCAGGGGTCGTTCTGTTAGCACATGTTTGGAGGTAATAACGAGAATAGTCTAATCCAGGTCTCTGAGAAAAAGGTTTTAACCCGTTTTTATCCGTTTCTGACTGGCGGATATACGCATTTGCATGCATCTCATCTACGCCTGCATGCAGATCTCAACACTGAACAAAATAATTTAACCACACCCAAGTCGTTGAACTTGATCTAGCCACTGCTTCATCAACTAGACATGTTATTAATGCCAAAATTTAAATTAAGGTCAAGACATCAAGTTTATTAAAAGTTATTTGTAAATACTGAGAGCTGGAAATCCTAAATAATAATTCAGCCTGTCTTTTTTTACCTCCTGCAGTGACAGTGATCCCTGCTCGCCTAGCAGAGGTTTCTGCTGGAGAAAGCCATGTCTAGCGAACCGGGCAGGATTTGACAAACAGCTACTTATTTAGCCAAAATGGACATTGGGCTGAGAATAATGACCATTCAGACACCCCCACCACACCTCTGGATGTGCCTCTCAGCAGCAAGATCGTTTCAGTTTTTAACAATAAAATGGCCAATTTAACGTATAGGGGGGAAAGAAAAACAAAAAAATAAAAACACAACTGAAGCCCTCACCAACATCTAACTGACTGCTTCGTCTCTTAATAAATCAACAGTGTGGTTGTTTTCTCGTCATTACATTAATTGCTGTGGAATGCCGTTGGGGGTTCCTACTGGAACCAAACTGGGAAATGACTCTGGGTGAATGTGTGTAATCAGCTTAAAACCCTTTAGCCGATGTCCTGTCAAAATGTCCCCAAGCCTGTAAGAAAAACCATACCACCGTGTCCCTTTCGATGCTGCCCATGTGACCGTGCTGAAGAGCTTTGTGGTTCCAGCAGCCTGTCTGAGGGAAACCACAGAGAATTTTTTTAAAAAGTTGCAATAAAAATGTAATTTCCTTGGAAAATCACCCAAATTAAATTAAACAAATAGCTGAATGAGGGGACAGCATTTGTTTAATGACAACATTAACAGTAGAGTCCCCTGAGTTTAGTGGAAATTCCCTGATCAGTGGAGGCTTCATTTGAAGATTCAGTAGAAATTCCCCAGAAAGTCACTTGAACGTCTCTCATCTCTCATTAACATCATCAGGAAGTAAAGTGATGACCCCTTACAGCAGGGCTGGGGAACCCTGTTCCTGGGAACATCGCCTTCTAACCCAAATTATTAATTATATTAAACAACTAAGAGGTATGGAGAACAAAAACCTGCAGATAGCGTGACCCTCAAGCGCAAGGATGTCGTGTCTCTGTCGAACTGCACTTGAAGAAGGCACACTGTTTAAGCATTATCTCTGGGTCCACTAACTGTGGATGCCACTTTGGGTAAGATGGAACACTGAAACAAAACCAAATTACATGACATACATGGTCTACCTGCGCACACTGTTCTAATTGAATCAATCATTAACAACTATTTAGGAAACTACTAAGTAGAGATAACCTGGTGCTTTTGTATGTCTTCCTTTAATTCTTAGAGATAGTTTCATTACGAACTTTAATTGGCATTGTATACTGCTGAAGGGAAGGTGTTTTCTATCATTTCATTAATTAGAATATATCTGAGAGACTCTTAGTGTATCTGTCACTCAGCATTTCAAAACATCTGTGCTGCTTCTCTCCAGCTGAGTGTCTTCACAGCGCCATACAGCCATTAATCACATTCACCACAGTTATTCACTGGGGGGGCTCAGACCGCAACACACTGATGACAGTATTGCCATGGAAAAATAGCACTGAACAGGAACTGGAATTTGGGTGGAGAGGCGTCGTAGAGTTCACCAGAAAATGTAATCAGGCTGACGTGGTCTGCCCCGGTGCACCCTGAAAGGGAATTGGTAACTCCCGAAATATTCCACTGGAGATTCTGAGGCAGAGCTGGAGTCACTGTGTTTGGGATGGCGGTGGGACGGAATATTTTGAATGCTTGAAAGGGAAGAGCATTCCTGGAGGAGACTGAGCCAGGCTAGTTATTTTCCTTCTTTTGTTTCCCTCCCCAAACATATACCACGGATTAATTTCCTTGTGTTACTCTGTGCTTAAAATAAGTTACATAAGTGTCAGAGTCAGTTAGGCTGCTTCTCCTGGCCGTTTTCCAACCAGCTTGCCCTCCTACACAAAAGACCCCAACAGGTTTTTAAAGACTGGATGCTTTCGACGCACGGATAGCAGTGCAGAAGATAGGCGCCTCGTGTAAACACGCTGATCGGGCCTGTGTTCCAGCTTGAACAGGGAACGATGTGTAAAGGTCGCGGGCGTTTCGAGGTAAACAGTGCCGCACGCTCAGAGGCTAGATTAAAGCACAGAAAACATGTGCGTGCATGTGATCCTGGGCAGGACCTTGACTCTGTGGTTTGAGCAGGGGACAAAAAAGATGCTTGGCACAGCATAGCAACAACAGCCAACAAAACAATGTCAAATTCACCCATGGAGAATGCATGGAGGAGTAAATGGTAGCTCTAAAGTGCTGGAGAGCTGAAAAGTCTCTTTGTAGCTCAGCAGACCGTGAACCGGGGAAATGCCGGGCCACCTGAGGACACACTAGACGTATTGCTTCACTTCACATAACTGGTCCCCGCATTCACATCCCGGCCACTGTCGTCGCTTTACCCTAGGCATGCAGTCGGAGCAACACAGACAGAGAGCAGTTCGTTCGGCCTTTTGTTTAACCCGTCTATAGGCGCGCCTGCGTACAGTGGGTGGGCATGAAGGCTACGCTAACACCAGCCGGTCTCTCAGACTACAGGTTCCTGTATGAGAGCTGTCCTGGCGCCGAGTGGAACATCATGTGCCGGGGGTGCTGCGAGTACGACCTGATCCGCTGCAAGTGCCCCGCCCAGGGGGCCCTGGTGGGCTACGCGGTGCCCTGCTGCCGAAATGCTCTGAACGAGTGCGACCCCTGCATCATCCACCCAGGTGAAGCCCCTGCGCCCCTCCGACCCTGGACGTCCGTGTGTCCGGGTGGAGTCTTTCTCGTCTTTCCGCCCTGCCTCCCGCTGTGCTTGAGCAGTGACACGCTGGGACTCACACTTGGACAAGGCTGCATGTTGCACAGCTGGAGGAGGGAACATATTTTATACGCCCCTCTTCTGCGCCATCGCGGCTTCTCGCGCACACGGCCTTCGCCTTTATGTGACTGTATCCCCAATCCACCTGGACTCAGGAAATCTCTGTTGGTTACAGAGCTTGTGCTCAAAAATGATGTGATCACATTTTTTTGAAATAACATATGTGAAATGGAATCCTAAGGATTCTGAATTTCTATAGCATAAATCTATCGCCATCTTTTATTTATTTTTTATGCTTGCCTGTACAAGTTATATATTCAATGACATACATACAGTCTCTATAAGATCATGTCCTGCTTAAGATTGTTCCATGGTCTGACTCTAAATGAAAACCCATCCCACCAAAATGTATTTCCTGAGGGCTTTGTGGGTATTCTGTTTCAGGAAGTAAGATTCAGAAGTAAGAGGGTTTCTCTCTCTCTCTCTCTCTCTCTCTCTCTCTCTCTCTCTCTCTCTCTCTCTCTCTCTCTCTCTCTCTCTCTCT
>JAOVYW010023225.1:0-22291 GCA_025775045.1 Hiodon tergisus | reverse complement strand
TGTGTCTGTTCTGCTTTCTCCACCCTCTGTGTCTGTTCTGCTTTCTCCACCCTCTTTGTCTGTTCTGCTTTGGAGGAACAGACACCGGCACATCAAGGATCTTCTTTTATCCTTGGACTGTTTTTGTCCTTGCCTAGACGATAGGTTTACTCCTCTCATACTGATGGAACTACAAAGAAAAATGACTTCCCCTGGAATGTGGTGTGTTCTTAACATGCTTTTTTATCAGGAAGCTGCAGGGAGTGATGGACATTGTTGAGAGTTTTAAAGATTAGCATCGGACCAAAAAAAGCCTTCTTTCCCCAGAGTTTGTCGTGGCTAAATGATCAGATAGGGATCTTGTGTTAATGACGATGTCACTCATCCCGCGTGGAGGAAGGACAGAAGCATGGCTTGAAGGTTGATGATGATGATGATGATGATGATGATGACGATTATTGTGATGATTGCACTGTGGGAAATGGGTTGGTGGAAGATAATCAGGGGTTGCTGGTGTGTTCAGCGGTGTAAACAATGTGCTTAACACACAGTGTGTTTAGTGGCGTTAACAGTGTATTTAGCGGTGTCTATCCGCTAGGGAAGTCTCTGGAGTCTTCATCAAAGAGCTGTCTCTGTGGAATTGCCACAATCAGCGGTTTACCCCTGTCCCCCATTGACTGTGGCGAGCGTGTACCTGTCACTGTACAGTGCCAATCACACTCAAACGCAGAAACACACACGTACTAGCCACGATCTGGGCGAATGGAAGCTTTCCATGCCGGCACATCAGTTCGTTCCGTGTGTGGTGAAAGCGTAGATGTCCTGATTTATACAACATTGCCTCAGGGGGGCAGTGTTGTACTAGTGGAGCCCTCACTCTCTGCGATATTAGTCAGCTCCGTAATGGGATACGTTGTCGCTTCTCCAAGCTTTATTATAGACGTAAAGGTGCCCTTTGAAAGAGCCTGAGAACTTAAAGTCGGGGTTTCAGTGGTGAGATGAATTATAGTCTTCCCACCCTGTTTCTGTCTGTAGGGTAGGTGGAGGGGAAGACTTGTGGCAGTCAAGTTTAAAAATAAAAATAAAAAATAGAGTCAGAAATCCGGCATCTTCTGGGCTTTAGGTAACGCGTGGAATGCGCATGTTGAGCAGTTACTTCATGTGCGACCCCGGTATGTCTTTTGGAAGAGGAGGAATTTAATGTAATATTCGACAAAACAAAGAGGACAGTCGCACTCCAACACACTCCAACATGTTTCTATTATGATTTGCGCGCTAAAACAAGCTATGCGGTGGTGTAAATTGCCTTGTTCGCGGAATAAATAGTTGTAGTATGTAAGAAGTGACCGTTCTTTGTTTTGAGTATAACGAGTGAAACCGCAAAAGGTCTGCACCTCGCCACAATTGGGTGGGTCTAATCAATCAAAACCCTTTAAGGTGAACGGTCTACCGTGGGCAGTCGTTTTCTCATTGGAAAAAACAACAAAGATTTAATTTTTAATTATGGCTCTCTGCGACGTGCACCATGGCACTGTTTAATCTAGGCCACGCAAAGACAAAGTAGGGTAATGAGTTGGTCTGGTGCTAATGAGATTAGAGGCTCAAACTGTCCCTGAAAGGGCTGACATTTTAAGCTAAAATGTCATTTTCTTAGCTTGTGTGTGATGGCCTTTAGGGCAGGAAAGGGGGGGCGGACCCTGAAAGGCTCAAACCCAGAGCCGCAGGTTTCCTCAGTGACCCCAGCTCTGCTGTCCTCTGTTGGTGTCATTAATGACATGATCTTTTCCCGTGATTTTACCCTGTATCTTACCATGTGGCACATCGCATGTTCGTACAGACGGATATTACCCACTGTGACCAAAGAGCAACTGCGGAGTTTGTTTGGGGTTTCAATGTGCAATCTTTTGTATTTCCTTTAAAAAGGACTGTATCTGAGAGAGATTTCCCTTGGGGTTTTAAAGGGCAACGCGAATGCAAATAAACCAGCCGTTGTGCGGATCTAACTGTTTCTACAATGGGCTTCATTAGCCCACGGGAGGATAAAACAAGTCGTTTAACCTTTTCTGTGCTAAAACAGAAGGCTCTCTGAGTCTCAGTTTGATCCCAGGAACGTGACGCTCCATGCTGGGCATCGCCTGGCGCTGGTCTTTCATGGAGAAAAGCACACTTCAGTCCAATCGGGTCCGCCCGCGTTTAAAACCACAAAGTTTAATAAGTTATGGGGAGAATTAGTGTACTGTGAGGAACCCATGGGATTTCACTTGACTTTCTGTTTTAAATGGTTTTGGCAGTTTCTGTAAGCCTTTAATGCAACATTGCGGAAAGGATGTATTTAAAACGGTTATTCAGATATAAGATGATCAGACTGGTTGGTATGTTGCGTGTGTCCTGGTGTGCGTCGTTTGTATGTATGGTAGTCAGTAATATGTGATAAATGATTACTATTAAAAACAACATAGTCAGCTGAATTGTTTGAGTTAAGATGAGGAAGTCAGAGGGTCTTTTATAGGACGCACACAGTCTTCAGTGGTTTACAGGTCCCCTAACGGCCATTCCCTGAAAGCACTTTAGTGCTCGATAACCGCGGAGTGTCGTTTGGTCCAGCTTGCTGCCATGTGGCTTAAACGGACGTGTTTGAAGTGTGACGGTTGAAGTGCGAACCGGATCACACATGCGGTGAAAGGAGTCCCCTCCCCCCATCCCTGTCCCAGCCTGTGATCCCAGGACCTGGGCCAGAGCGAATCCTACGGGCGGCGACGGGTGCGGACGAATCCAGCAGGGGGGCGACGCGTGGGGGCTAATCCTGCAGGGGGGCGACGCGTGCAGGCTAATCCTGCAGGGGGCAAGTCATGCGGGCGAATCCTGCGGGGGGCGACGCGTGCAGGCTAATCCTGCAGGGGGGCGACGCGTGGGGGCTAATCCTGCAGGGGGGCGACGCGTACGGGCGAATCCAACGGGGGGCAAGTCGTGCGGGCGAATCCTGCGGGGGGCAAGTCGTGCGGGCGAATCCAGCAGGGGGGCGACGCGTGCGGGCGAATCCAGCAGGAGGGCGAGTCGTGCGGGCGAATCCTGCGGGGGGCAAGTCGTGCGGGCGAATCCTGCGGGGGGCGAGGCATCCAGGGATCTCTCCTCCCTCCGTCCCCAGTAGCTCGTCTCTTATTAAAAAAAGAAAAAGGGCAGAGCTGGAGAGAATGGCAGGCTTGCGTCGCCATAGATACGGATGATTGCAGCATCTGGCAAATTACAGGGCACTTTGCGGTGTGCAAAATGCCCCCCATTACAAATTTCGCTGGGGAAAAAAAAAAAAGGTTTGCAGTGCAAACTCGCTCATCTCTTGTTTTGGAGAAGCGATCAATAGCTGCATGGAGGCAGAAAATTAACAAAACAAATGATCTGACTTCCCCCCCCAGGTACTGCAGAGAGCAGCGCTGATATTAAGCGACGCTGATAGCATTTTAACCGTACAATATTGGTACTTTAAGCCTGTATCGCTCATTTTGTATGCTGTCATTCCAATGCAGTTTTAAACTTTAAGCCATTAGCGCTGCTAAATGAATAGGCTGTCAGATAGCGTGTAAACCTGCTCAGGGGCACATGGTTCTTATTGGAGCAGTTTAGTATTCCTAAATGTGAGATAGGAGATTATAAGCATGGTCGGCAGACAAACTGTTGCCGCTGTATTGTCGTATTTATCGCGGAGAAGAGCTGTCGCGCTCACCTGCCCTGAAACACACTGGCCAGGGTATCTTCCACATCCAGCTCTAAGGCCCAGAACGGCCCAGAACGGCAGGACTTTATCAAGGTGAATCAGCACAGAAATGGGACTGTGTTATACAGGACTCTCACCACCCCCGCGCTGTCGTTTTCTGTGGGGAGGGCTCACACAGGACAGCGGCCCCTCCGGAGGGTCCGCGCCCTTCAGACGACCTTCGTCTGCAAGCTGGGAAGGAGGTGCAGCAGCTGAGCTCTCCAGAGGAAGGGTATTCACCGCAGCTCTGCAGAGTCAAAATTGCCGCAATCATATCTGATGGGGGGGCCCCCACACAAAGACCGTAATTATGTCCATTCAGCGCATACAGACAGAGGTACAGGGTTGGCAAGATGGGGAGTGAAGGGGGAGAACCCCCGCAAAGCCACAGGATATCTGAGCTTGTGCGTATGCAGTGCCGTGCTGTGTCACAGCATTGGAGGACTCCGGCCAAGAGGAAATGCATCTAATCAAAGCGTTATAATGGCTCCGATCATCCTCCGACGTCGAGCCTCATTCAAAACTGCTTCATAAACACCTCTCTCTCTCCCTCTCTCTCTCTCTCTGATATTACTACTCTCATGTCCGAACATCTGCTCCCAAATGCTGCTATAGAAAGTTCAATAGAATATCAATTTTCATAATTTAACACATTTCAAAGAGGAAAAAAGGAAGTCTTAGCCTGTCATGAAGTTCTTGTGGTTTCGACTTGGAAAACAATGACTTTCCGTTTCTACACTTGGGAATGTGAGTTGGGAATATCTGACTTCATGTGTTATTTGTTCACTCAGGTTCCCTTTGATCTAAATTTCGGTTTTGTTTGAAGGTCTTTCTCCACAGTACTGTAATTTAGTGCATACCTTTTCTGAAGTTGTTAAAAATATCAGCCTTAAGGCAAATCTAGGCCATGACCTAACCTTCAGTTATGGTCCATAATACGCTCATTTTACAAAAAAAATTTTAGTGTACAAAAATAGGAATTGATATCTAATATTGTTATTATATGCAATATTAGTTCAGTATCGTTGTACATTGAATATTGATATGCTCTTGGGATTTTATTAAATCATTTAAATAAAATGATAAGAAACAGTCTTTGATAAATACATTTGAATGTACAGTCCTGTTCATTATACTTCTTTTGCTGGTTGTTAGCTGTCGGCGTGACCGCTGACGCGGAGTGACCGCTGACATGGAGTGACCGCTGACGCGGCGTGACCGCTGACGCGGAGTGACCGCTGACATGGAGTGACCGCTGACGCGGAGTGACCGCTGACGCAGAGTGACTCCTTCTCCCATTGCCCTCCAGTGTCCACTCGGGGTATGACGCTAGTATCTGATTAACCTTCTGGTGAGTTCTGTATCTTTTTTCCAATCCTGCATCGATTAGGTCAAAACGAACCCTACGGAGATGGAGAATAGATTTTTTTAACGCATGACAAAGTGAGGTGGGCACAAATGAACTCATTCGTTATGGGTGGTACCACAGGCTGCCAGTCAAGACAGGCCCAGATCCCAGTCACATTCAGGGGGGAGAGAAGGTCTTATTGGGCAACTGCGCTCTGTTCCTGGTGGTTAAACCTTTTTTTTGTGATTTCGTTTTCATGGCGTGGCAACATGGATCGTGGTGGCCTGCAGGACCGACCCGTCTGTGCCGGACTCTGGGGTTGGGGGACACTGGAGTCGATCGCGTCGGTGTGTGGGACACTGGAGTCGATCGCGTCGGTGTGTGGGACACTGGAGTCGATCGCGTCGGTGTGTGGGACGCTGGAGTCGATCGCGTCGGTGTCCACTCCCAATCTGCCCACATGTGGGCACTAACACGTGCTCTCTTCCCCAGTCACAGCCTTGTGCGAGAGACTCAAAGCCCACGAGCCACTTATCTTTTCCTGGGGAGACTCTCCTTGACCTTCCCCATTAGCGCTGCTAATTCACCTCTGTGAGTAAACACTATTAAAATGCAAAGGGCCTCCAGTGATGTTTCCACAGAAGAGATTCAGCCACTTAACCAGCAGCACAGTTATAGTTATAGCACTGAGAGTTGGCATCGCAGGATTTCCTCTGTGGCGCACCTAAATGATACGTCAAGAGGCATGTTCAGGACGGTCTGTGGTCCTTCGCTCTGTTTCTGTTCCTGGCTCTCGCCACACCACGTGTATTCACCTAAAGGTATCCTGCGACTCACGTCCTCTTTGGACAACAAACGTCAGCAGGACACAGGGTTTCTGTACAGAATCGCATCCTTACAAGTTGCAAATGCCGGTATCTGCTATTAAATTGTAAAATCGCTATGTTGGCACTTTATAAAAGCTGTACGAATTCTGCACTGTATGTATCCTCTCCAAAGAGACATGTGATTAAGCCTTCAAATGTTTCATTTCCTCAAGTGGCTTCCCATACAAATATATCCATCATCATTACTCAAACGTGTCATATTTAGTGATGGAGGGGGAATTTACTGCGGATGTTCTGCCTGGGGGCTATTAAAGATACATTAGAGTTTGTGGGACTCTAAATTGAGCTGGTAGACAAACACAACATTAAAATGCTAAATGTCTCCTTAAGGTTGTTCTCGTTTAATCTACATGCTGTGTTTTTGGGGGGGGGGGGGTTTACCCCTCCTCCATTCACGAACAATGGAGCACTCTCAGTCGCTCTCCTTCAGCGGGACCTGTTATTGAAATCCCTTTTGTCTGCGGTTTGGTGGAGGGATGGCTTCCAGCCCACAGTGAATAAAGAGGCCTTGAGTCAGAAGGAAGAGGAATCCGGCTAAACCAAATTCCTCAGCTATAAATCTGCGACAGAGACCATCACGACCGATAAGGCTGCCATTTAAAAAAATTTCAATGGTTGCGCTGTAGATAAACGTGGGGCTGCTGTACCCTGCATGACATATTAGTCTAATCATTGGAATTGTATCTGGACACACGTTCCATAATTCAGAGCTTATCACTAATCAAATGTTTCATTGTATAAAAAGAGTAATGGCTGCCTATGCCAGATCCCTATGCCAAAGTTATAATAGGGGGCAAGTGTAAGATTAAGAACATGGAGGAAAGACGTCAGGCAAGCCGGAGAATTGGACTGGTGTTTAACGGGACGTCAGTTAAGCTCTCTCAGAATGCACGGTGGCCCAGAGTAAGTGCAGTAAAGTAAATGTGACATTTAACTCTTATTAAATAGAATGGCTTGTAACCTGCTTAATGACTGGTGCTGAAACCAGAAGTAACGAAACTCCGATTTTTATATACGAAGAGGAATAAACGTGATTCAATGATCGCAGGTTTGGGCTGTGATCCTGGTGGACTGCAGTTGAACCTCCCTCTTGCACAGAGAGTTTATTTCTCTGTATTTCTATTGGTGGGCAGCATCCTAGTGAAGCCTTGCTGTAAAGAACAAAAGTAGCTTGGTTACTAGCAGTCCGATAGTGCTGACCCACAGCCTTTGAAAACACACACTCTTAGATGGCACTGGTACTGTTTATCTCCGGTCCAGCCTCAGTGCAGGGGTTAATGGACCGACCTCACACCAGAGCTCTGACACAAACCTTTTTCTCCCCCACTGCTGAGTGTGAGACCTGGCCGCCATTGTCTTTCCGTCGGATGATCACGGCGCTCAGCGCTGACCTCTGTGCTGGAACACAGAAATCTGACCAGGCTCCCTGGGGGGTTGTTTGTACATGTCCTGCCTTGTGAGATATATATATATATATGAGGCCATCAAGGAAAAAATGCAGGTCACGTGACTCAAGTTATCAATGGCCAGTGTGGGAAATTGGTTTTGGGAAAAAATAAGTAAGTAAAGTAAGAAAATATGTCAGTAAAAAAAAAAAACTGGGGGTTACAAAATATTAGCATAATTAGCATACACAGCTAAAAATGTCCAAATGTCATGTGCACTTGTATTTGTATTCCCGCCCATTGTGTCAGCTTCCATCCATAGGTAATTATGGGTCCACAGATCGCCAGGCAAAAAAACGCTAATGAATTTGTAGCGAAGACCCGCTGAGATTTATCAAAACTGACAGCAACCACCAGAGGTGTCACTGTCAAGTTTATCTTAAGACATCGAAAACTCAGGTGTTGACTGCCATCTTCAGATGTGAATGATTGAGTGACTTGTGGGCATTGTACTGGAGGGCGAGAAGAGAATGTCATTTCAAACAAATTTTGACATTCTCTCAGTAGTGGTGCTCCAAGTAATATACGGTTATCTATGCTATTATTGTTCATATAGTGTTGCTACTCTCATTTTAAAAATGTTTTAAGGAAAAATGGCAAGACACGATCTCCGATGTGCAATCACGGGTTAGTTTGTAGAGGTTAGTGGGCCGAGAGCATCCTGCATCTTTGATGGTTAAATACGGTAGCGTGGTTTAAGGAGAGGACTTTTTTCTACGTCTTTGACAACATCACAAAATTCTGGGGGTCCATTACAACGGTCCGCTGCACATCTCTTTACCCACCCAACCCTTTTTCTTGGAGGGGGGCGGGGGTTAAGTCCTTTCATGCCACCTTCCTGTGACAGGGGTATGCTGCGGGCAGTACTGCCACATCAGTGCATAAATATGGCAGGCAGTCATGCTTATAAAAGTGTGAAGACGTGAACGCGAAAACTGCCACCATGCCACCTTGGCCCCCGTGCCACTCCTATCACCCTATCGTTACGCCACGCATAGATGCTCGGATTGAATGTGAACTGGCTGAGTTCCGTAGTTCAGTGTCAGTTATGCATTTTTATAGGAAGTTGCAGGAAATGCTCCGGATCCGTTTTTAAAATGAAGTCCCGAATCTCTCATTATACAGCTGAATGGTTTATGGATCCAGCATGAAAACACCATGCCAATATTTCGGCAGTTTACAAGTCTCACAATGCGCAATGAAGCGCTGTTCATGTCCCATCTCAGGACAATTTAAAATCGGATTGTTGCCATCGTCTGAGCATCATGAATCGTAGCGACGATTTTAATCTTTGCGATCTAATTCAGTATAAAAATCAACGACACGATAATTAGCCTGCATAATTCAAGCTTCAGTACAATTAAACTACATTTCATATTCATCAGACTAGGGTTCTTATTTTCTTCAGGCTTCTTACTGTGGAACCCTTGGGACAAACACACACGCACACACACATATATATATATATACATTTCTAGTTATTTTAGCTAAGCTCTACAATAAACTTTAAATCCAAATCTGTTTATATAAATAAATACAGTTCAGTTTTATAAATATAATGGATTTTTAAATGAATCTTTAAATCCTCCATCTTGTTTGATTGTTTGCGTAAGGTTATTTTCCTAACTTCGTAATCTTAAGTTTAGTAGGCCATTCCACTAGCCCAGAAAGTAGCTTGAGTTAGATTTTTCTTAAATTTATGTAAATTGCAAATGCTATTGTTTACTTTTCAAGCTTTCGTTAAAATATATATCTATATATTTTTGCTTAGCAGTTTCACTGTGTAAACATTCTCACATAAAACCTTGGTGTTTATGCAAATTTTAATTAAAGGCTGGGATTCGTTTTGTGTGGTTCACTGAATGAATGAACCATAAGGAAACAGCACAGTTTTGCAGGCACTGACTAAACCCCTATGATTTCTACCATAAAGTGAAACCTGCATATTTAAATCGGAATGTAGGATGTTGATAAAGTCTCAGAATTAGTGACACTAGCATTTCTGTTAATTATAGCTGCATGTTTGAATAAATAACAAGACAGGACCTTTACAAGACGCTGCCCTTTAATTATAAACGTGATCACCGCAGGTAAATACCATAGCATTAAAATAAGCAAGTGTTAGCTTTGGAATTGCTTTGCTGTTACTAAAGCTCTTTGTCAGCGGTAAAAAAAATAAAATAAATCCCTTCACTCTACAGTGGATTGCAGTTCCCTCTCCTCCTGTTCTGAGCACAATGCTTAATCACACATAATTGATAGGAAATGAGGTCACGTGATGCTAGCTCCGTCTGCATTGGCCATTTAATAACTCCTCTGGATCTGTCAAAATTGAGGCGAGCTCCATGGAAACCCTCAATAACCAGGCTTTTTAGTACCCTGCACACATTCACGGTAATCAGCCGTTATGGAGTGTAGATTGGGGCAGAATAAAGGGATGGTATCTAATTATATCTCTACATATTAGTGTTTTAATAAATGTAAGCAATGGGTGAACAAAAGATGAATGCAGAGCGGAGAGGAAGAAAACACACAAGATGACCCAAAAACAGATAAAGGACCACATGTGCAGAATCTCTTTTTCTCTGCATGTGAATTAACTGGACTGAATTACCAGTGGCAGGTGCCTCTTAAACACTGCCTTGCTGTGACAGCCAGCCGTGAGCAGACTGAAACGTTCAGGAACTGCGTGATTATTTCCGAGTCTGGAAAATAAATCGAATTGATCACCTTTTCCAATAACCGCTCTAACGGTTATAACAGTTTAACCGCCAATCCTTCGTCAGCAAGCTCTCCGGTGTGGTCTTTTTCTGCTCTTACTGGCTGGTGCTTTACTTTATATATAGAAAATCGTCTGGTGCAGGTGTTGGCGCGAATGGTCGGATTTTAAATAAATAAATGGATATTCTCTGCAAGATTAATTCAGTTAATCTAAATTTTTCTATTTAAGGGTGGCAATACGATGAGCTGCTACTTCAGGAGATTGCGCCTTGCCAATTTGGTCTGAAAGACTTTATCTGGATAAAAGGGGAAATACCTTTTACGTTACCCGTCTGTGTTGGGATATTAGCATGTGAAAACATTAGGGAGAACCATGCTGGAATCACGTTTAGATTGCTGCAATCAGTCGTGCTGAGAAGAACAGCCTATAGACCCAGACCTGGCATTTTGGGGAGAAACGTTGCCAAGCTAAATAATAAACACGTTTTACTTTTTTTAGTTTCGTTTTTAGTCTAAACTGATAGAATTTTCAAGAGCACAGTTATTGCTTTTTATGTTACACGACAGCATCTATGCTTCCAAGCTATCTTGCATTAAAAAAAAGAGTTGCCCGTCTGCAGACTGTTTAAAAAAAAATGTTTCTACGTTTTCTCGCGCCACTGCTTCAGCCTTCAGGGCGCAATTAGAGTCACTCCTCTCCGTGACTACTGCGGTATTTTCGACTTCTTTTCGGTTCTGGAACTCGTGTGGCAAAACGTGAACGCCTAATTTCAGATACTACGAAAACCGTCTTAATGCAACGTCTTTCGGTATGCTGACGTCCTGAGTGACGTTAGACCTTTAAATGCCCTTTTGGACATACTTAGTCATTACCACTAGAGGGCATCATTTGATATATTTTGCGTTTTAGTCCTTGACAGTTTGAGTGTATGGGGATGGCACGGAAATGATTATATTTCTGTGCAACCCTTATATATAATATATCTGTACGTGAAAATGAACTGGCAGCAGGTAAACAATGTGTGTATCACATGGACATTATGCATAAAATAAATGAAAAATAAAATTATGCGCCACATCAAAACTGTCTTTGTACAGATTGACAGGCTCAAAGCTGGGCCCGGTTTTCACAGTGGCTGTCTTGCCCTCGGGGAAAGAGGCGCATTCTAATTTACACTGACACTGAACCTGGAACAGCAACGATGGATGCAGTGCTTGGGAAATGGCTGAGCCGTAACCCGAACGCATGCAGATACAGAACGGAGGGGTTAATGGAATACTGTAAAAAATTATGTCTGTACCACAGACGCTTGGGCTTTTTCTCTGAAGGCGTTTAATATTGTGTTGCATGGTACTGCGTTTGCTCGATCGTTTTAGAGTGCGCGGTTAGCGACCGATTGTAAAAGGCAGTTGGGAGTAAAATGGCTTGCTCTGGTTTGACAGCGACGGTCTGTCCTCAGGAAATTGCGGATGAATATAGTACACATTCATTTCTACATTTTAGTCATTTACCATTCTCTTGGTTACGCGAGGCAGCCCGGTGTCATCGTGCCCTAAAGAGCAGAAACGTCATTTGTTTCTCTAATTACATTTTTGGGTTAAACAACCGAGAGGATTTATGCCTTTACAACTAATTCCCCCTGTGTAACCTAAAATATGGTACCTGAGCGTTGTATACTGGAATGCATAACAGATTACAACACCGTAATTCATTAACAAATTGAGTGTTTGATTTCGTTAGTAAACAATTACAATCTCTTTTCATGAAGTAGAGGTGGCAGGTGTGAGGCACAAACACTCTTAACAACGCACTGGGAATGAAATTCTGCTGAATCCTGCTGCGTCTTTGAAAAGAGGAACGTTGCATTCTCCTGGCTGAAGGCCATGTATTCCGGAGCTTTCCACGTGATGAGAACAAGGTTCCCCTGATAACTCTGGGGAATGGGTAACAGCAATGTCTTGTGGATGCTGGTTTTGGGTAATACTGTAAACAGTGTCAAGCTTTAACAGGGAAAAGGGCATCTCAAGTATGATGTGTCATAAGAACAGTGGTGGCAAGTGTAGACATTCTGTGCCACTAACAGCACAGATGAAAAGGCCCTAAAACTAATCTCAGACACCCAGTTCAATCACGGGACACTGTGGTCGTCTGTCACTCAGCACCCTCTGTTGGCCCTATGTCAACCAGCTGCTTCTGACCGCAGGACCGGCATTGGCTGGGTGTTTTTGGGTGGTGGACCCTTCACGATACACCCATTGGCTGGGTGTTTTTGGGTGGTGGACCCTTCACGATACACCCATTGGCTGGGTGTTTTTGGGTGGTGGACCCTTCCCGATACTTCTATTAGCCAGAGGCTGGATTGACTGATTACCCTCGCTGTCCCGGTATCATTAACCCGCTCATCTCAGCACCGAGATTTTATTCCCTTTAGGGACAGGACCTCCCACAAATTAGTTCCCCCCGTTTTATAAAAATCTGTCACCGTTAAAAGCTATGTTTATGTGTGTATTTGTGTGTCACACAGATGGCCTGAGGATGTAACATGGCGATGGTGACAAACTGTTCTGAAGCAACAAGGACACCTGGATATGCAGCTCCATTTAACGGCTTCTTAGTTACCGGAAGGCAGGATATTTATCACAAATTTGAAATGAAATTGCTATGATCACAGCTAGGGCTGACCAGAGGCTGGAGACACACGCAAACGTGCTGCCTGTTAGGTCCCCTGGACCACCATCACATGACCCGGCTTGGGCCGGACGAGACGGACAGACCAGAGAGACCGAGGAGATGGACGGAGGAGACGGACGAGACGGACAGACCAGAGAGACCGAGGAGATGGACGGAGGAGACGGACAGACCAGAGAGACCGAGGAGATGGACGGAGGAGATGGACGAGACGGACAGACCAGAGAGACCGAGGAGATGGACGGACCAGAGAGACCGAGGAGATGGACGGAGGAGATGGACGAGACGGACAGACCAGAGAGACCGAGGAGATGGACGGAGGAGACGGACGGAGAGGAGACGGACGGAGAGGAGACGGACGGAGGAGAGACGGACAGACCAGAGCGACGGAGGAGATGGACGGAGGAGACGGACGGAGAGGAGACGGACGGAGAAGAGACGGACGGAGGAGAGACGGACAGACCAGAGAGACGGAGGAGATGGACGGAGGAGACGGAGGAGATGGACGGAGGAGACGGACAGACCAGAGAGACGGAGGAGATGGACGGACCAGACAGACCAGACGGACGCGAGAAACGCACGAGCGGAGGAAGGACTCCTGGCCAGCGTATTGCTCCCATGTTAGTAACCATGACGTCCTGTCTGATGTGGACTATGTTTTTCAGAGGTTTATAGCTTTCGGACAGAGTGCTCGACAAGGTCACATGAGGACAGCAGAAGCTGTCATTCCTCCGCTTTTTTGGGTTTTGGTAAAACAGCTTCTGTTTTAGCTCGTGGCTGCAGGGGTTGTTGTTATCCTTTGTGGCTGGCTATGACGACATCAAGGCAGCACATCAGAGTGTATTTTTTGAAATGCCAAATTACAATAATTGTTACAAATTAAACTCCTTAAAAAACCTATTTGCCTTCTACATCAAAAAGCTTTCTGCCATTGGCCATTCAGCACCAAGGCAAAGTTCACTAAACGAGACGTTTTCAGGTCAGTGGGATTGTGGCTTCGCGGCAGGTAATCTTCATTCAGATGAAGAAAAAAGTGTTTGGATGCTGAAACAGAATAGAGACACATTTCAGTGGCAGACAGTGAAATATTACACAGGGCTGCTGCATTAACCCCCAAAACAAGTTTTTTTGTTTGTTTGGTTTTTAAACCGAAAGTTCTCGGCTTGACAATTAAACTGTTTGCCAGTTTGTTACCCTGGCTTTGAATGCCAGATCAATGCAAGAGGTGCTCTCTGTAGTGTGTCTGTGAATAACTGAGAGAATGAAAAACCTCCAGACGTGGGGGTGATGGTAAATGAGAAATGAGTGGCACTGGATCACAGACTTACAAGCCACAGTGTCCTCTTTATTTCCCTCACGGTGATGCATTGTTGGACCGTGGCCCATTAGTGGCAGGTGATTTGCTGGAGGCCGCACCTATGTGTCCACTAGAGGCCTTCATCCGAGGTGCCCAGTCACTCAGCGACCGCGAGTTACGACCGCCGTCTCCCCCGCACGTGTCTGGCATATGCGGTCCTGATCAACTGCCGTCGGAGGACGGTCGCATTTTACCGCCTGTTACATCTACTTGTCTGCGTCGAGGAGCGTGCTTTGCGTTGTACTGTGAGTGAATGTTTCTGAGGGCGTGGAGGGCTTTGCTGTCATGATCTAAGGCCAGGTCTCTCTCCGAGCGAAGCAGAGAACTTACCAAAGTCCCCTCCGAAGGTTAGACAGTCCCTGACGGAGAGGGGCGCTGGCGACACTGATGGTGGCACGCGGGCTGTGTCCTGTGTGTCGCGACGCATTCTAAAGGAGCGCGATGACTAATGGAGGCGTCACTGCCAATCCCTGCCCGCCTCCCCCCCCACCCCCGCCGCGGCGGCGGGCTTAATCACCAGCGTCTTCACGAGGCCGCTCGTGCGCGACCGGTGTCTGGAGGGAGCCATTATCTGGCTCAGGCACTGACACGCCGCCACCCCCATCAGCACCACCCGTGTCAGGGTGCCGTCTCCCTTCCCAGCACGGGATGGAAATAGACCGGGGTTGATGGGTTTGCGAGACAAACAGCGTCTGGGCCTCTACACTAACCATGAACTCTAACGACCAGGTCATTGGTTAGAAATGAGCTACCCTTTCCCAGACACTCGCTCCCATTTGTTGTTGTTGTTGTCATTAACCCAGGGTCCCTGTCATCTGAGCAATAGCACAATTATCTGCCGTGATGTCAGAGCGAAGCGCGTCCCTCTGACAACGGAGGGAGGAGTCAGGCCAGTCCACTTTGGTGATGACGGCTGACCATTTGTTTTCCTGACACGAGGCAGAGTGGCCAAAGGCGTCATTTTATTGCCTGTTCAGAAACCAGGACAGCTTGGGTGGGGGTCCCGTGGTGTTGGATGTGTTCTTTGTTACACCTCTAAAGGGGTCTTGATTTAACAGATGGGACCTCACAGAGGTAACAGCCCATTCCTTTTTTTTCCCCGTTGTCGCTCTGCGAAGGAACATTTTTATTCTTGTGAGGGTAGCAAAAATTAATAGCATCTGGATGATATTTTTAATGTTTTTTTTCTCTTTTTTTTATTGATTCAATAAAAATATCTGGTTCTAGTCCTCAAAATAAAATACCTTCGCATTTCATGGACGGTAGCTCTACCCAGGGCAGTATTTTCTCAATTAAATGTCCTTATTTGATCATTTTGCGTATGAAAGGAAAGCTGTTCTAGCAAACGACTTGGAGTAGCCTCGGGCATGTTTTTCCCCCTGTGTAAAATAATGAAGTGGACTCCTGCTGATAAAAAGGGCCTGTCCCACTTCATTTGAAATTATTATTGGCGATTGAATGTGATGTGCTGTGGCTCCTGGCCTCTCACACTTATGCAAAAGTCTTACTAAAAATAAATACAAATTCTGTATCTAGAATACGAAAAGTATCTGTAAATAATATTTTACAGAATCTCATATGAGTAAATAACCACTTAGATGTCGTAACAACTCTTGAGAAGGTACCTGAAGGTCAGACATCCTCAAACTGAAAAATTATCAGTTTTTCTTCCATTAGCTGTTCTTCTTGTTAATACAACATTTTATAATGTTTTATTATTGTGTGAGTTAGTTGTTATCACCAACAAAGAATAATTTGGAAAAGACAAAGTTTTCCACCAATGCCAGCAGCAAACTGCACGGTACAGGGCAAGGTAAACCAAAGATTTTAACAGCAATTTGAAACCATTTCACCACATACATAATGAAGAAAGGGTCTCTGAGGAGGAACACAAAGTAACTACTAATGCTGAGTCATATCTGAAAGTGGGTTTTTCATTTTTTGAAACTTTGCCTCTGTTTGTGTTTATTAAAAAGGCGTTTTTTTTGCTCAAATTGCATAAATGGGGGGGGTTTTATCAAAAACAAAACTTCCTTAATTAACTAGGGTCCGCATGCAATGTAAAAATGTTGATTGGAAGTAACTAAACATAATAAGTGTACTTATTATTTCAAATGTTCCTATTATTTTTCTTGTTGAGTGCTTTGTCCGCACATCACGTTTTTACTTGACAGAGCATATATTTAATGAACTGAGTGTTAAGGGCTGGAGTGGAATAAAAAACCGTGCACAGAGAGCTAGAGTGGAATACAAAACCGTGCACAGAGAGCTGGAGTGGATCTGGTCAGCCCTCGTCACTCAGCATTCTCCTCCACACTCTCTGCCCTGGAGATCGTCCAAGGTTAATAGCCAGGAGTCTGACTCGCTCAGTGGGAGAAATGAGGTACAATCACAGGGATCAATTGGGGCGCGCCCACATGGCAATTCAAATTCAATATTGCAATAGAGTGTAGAAGTTTTTCGTAGCGTAAAAAAAAAAAAGGCAGTGGAAAACCATTTTTATTCACATGAAGATGGCCGACAGTGAACTTATGATCTGAGGCTAGTTTGGTTGTCTGCACGATGCATTTAGGTGGAAAGTAGGTGGATTGAAAGGTGTTCACTTGATCTGTCATGAAGAATAGGATGAGAAGCGAAATTTTGATGAGAAGCACCTGACTCATCAGTTTGCTGTCAGCCTGTGTTAGGATAGAATATTTCTAGCATTGGCACATAAGTGAGGCTAATTTGTTTCCCCCCAACTGTGATGTAACTGATCATTTTAAATAAACTAAATGAGATGCACTCTAATTAATAGAATCCTAGAATGAATTAGTCTATCAAGCTTTCCTAATCTGAGGAACTTTCCATTGCAATGGCCTAAATAATAACGCAAAGTGTCCTTATTATTTCTAAAAATCAATATTATTTATTAATTAGTCACACACATTCTGGTGACTGCTGGTTGAGAGCATTTGCAAAACATCACTTTATCATGATAGTCATAATTGTCATGTGTCATATTTACATGGCAGGGATCCAGGTTGCATGCCGGACTGTGTCCCTGGTGGATGGTAATCAATAAGCTGAGAGTGGAGGCAGGGGCAAACGTAAGCTTGAGAGGGTTTGCGAATTTTACACTCTTTCAGTAGGCCAGTTGCCAGCCCTGAAAACCTTCAGATAAAATTAAACATTTTGGAGAGGGAAAAAGGGGGTCGCTGTCCTTGTGTGTACAACCAAAATGAGTTCTCATCCATGTAGTAATAATATCTTCAATTGTATGCCAGATTAAATTGAAGTCATTTAGTCTACTAGGTTCTTGGGTCAGTTTAATTTGAAGTATTTCTTTTTTTTTTCTTCCAAGAACTATTTTTGCTCTTTTCTGGTTGGTTTTAATTTCTGTAATTAGATTAACTGTGAATTAATTCTCCTCATTCAACGTTCAACATTCTGAGTACTGTCTTTTCAAAAGCTTTTGGTGGCACGAGGGTTTGACCATTCATTATTACTGCAATCACGGAATTATCCGGAGACTTTTATTTTTTCTCCTCCAGATTTTGCCCCTCTGATTGTAATTTGCATTTGTGATTAGCTGCATTCATATTCAAATGAGGCTGGTGTTCGCTCTCGGCCACAGAATTATCTCCGTCTCACCGAGCCGAGACCAGGCGCGCAGAACTGACTCAGGCGCTTAATCACAAGGCGTGCACTCCACTATAGAGTGGGTCACAACATTTACAGGGGCAGGGAAAGACCACCCCAGGTCCAAAGGCTGTCTGTAAATCCTAGCCTAGCATTGAGTGAAATTTACAGTGATGCCACAGTGCAAAATTACAGGCAACTGTGTTTTGTGAAATATGTGTTTGCATATTCATTAACGAGCTTTGAGTTGATAATTCCGATAATATTACAAGGGGGGGGGGGGGGTTGGAATATTAAGGGGTTGGGCACATTAGTTTATGCATTAGGGGTCCATCAGCCCGATGAGGTGATGTAGAATGTCTCCTACACTCCGGAATGAGGGCGATCTGGGGTCATAATAGCAATTTGCTTAAGGGTGCACAGCCTGATGACCTATGGCCACATTGCCAGTAAACACTGTAACAAACACCATGAAAGATGGTTATGTAAAGTCGGAGGAATGTACAAACGCATCGAAGCCGGAGCATAACCATTTATTTATTATTAACCGACGAGTGCCGCAGAGAGAAATAGCTAAACTTATTTTAAAAATGACATTTATATAAAATCAGACTGTTCTGTACTGTTATCTTTTAATCAATGCATTTAATTAGCTAATCAACTTTAAATCGAGAAAGCAGTGCAGTTTGTGTGAGAGGTTCAGTGCTGACTGAGGTGGGGGGGGGCACGTCCATCCCAACAACACTTTACTGACGAAACCAGTCGGGAGGTTAGGCAAGCTACATAGCTAGCCTGAGAGGTTCAGTGCTGACTGAGGTGGGGGGGGGGCACGTCCATCCCAACAACACTTTACTGACGAAACCAATCGGGAGGTTGGGCAAGCTACATAGCTAGCCTGAGAGGTTCAGTGCTGACTGGGGTAGGAGGCTTGAGCTAGAGATTATGCTCACAGAAATGCTTCCATGATTTGCAGGCTATGTTGCTTTAATAGCCAAACTTATGTTTTTAACTGCTGAATACCTGAAAATATCTGTCTGGAAATAGTGGCCTTGTGCCCACTGAGCTTGACATTCAGACCCAGTGGAATTCTCTGTTATTTGAGTGGAGCACCCTCGTCCCTTTAAGACATGCTAGTCCCAGAGGATGGGATGTTTTCCAGGCCTTGGGGGAACCAGGGACCGTGGTGGCTGTTCTGCAGGGCGCCCAGCAGACTTTACACAGATGGTGTCCACCATCACACCAACTCCACGTGGACGTGGACTGTTTCTGCTTTTCCACATTTCATCCGCCTTGCAGCGTTTTAAAGAAGCACTTGTAGGCCTGACATTTCCTTATTAATGGAAACTGTACGTAGTCTGAACATCAAAGCAGGGCTTCTCTCAGGATGAATCCCCCCGAGAAATTCTTCTACCTACGAACGTCCCTTAGCTTCCAAAATAGCGGCTCGAAAAGATTTGGCAGAGAAGTGCCATCCTTTCCAAAAACCTGGTAGTGTATTAAGGATGTAACAGTGAATCTACACCCGGGTTAAACCCGGGTTCACCATCTCTCTGCCACACATTGCCAGCAAATACAAACCTAAAAAACAATCAAAGTCGAGCAAAACCTATGCAATTCCAGTTTCTGCACCGGAAATCAGATGGTCTTTAAACATTACAATCATGGCACCCCAGAGAATGATGACATTGTAGAAGAACGTATTGTCCTATGTCGTGCGCGGGTTCTGGCACAGGTCTGGCTTTGCATGTTAAACCAAATCAGACACGCAACGACCACCATTCCTGCAGACAGAGGTTAACGGAGCGGACCGAAGGGTAGAGCGGTAAATGTGTTAATGGCGGGATTAATTACAAAAACCGGACTGCAAATAATGTGCAGGAAGGGTAATTACAACAGCCCACTCTCCACGCCTCACTGAAACCCCCCAGAAAGGCAGTGAACATTGCAGGTCATCGGAGAACAGGGAAGTCCAACTTTTGCCTGAGAGTCAAAGCAATCGATGTCTGTATCTGTCTGAGGAGAGGAGACGGCGCTGTGTTAAAGTCGCCCAAGGTCGAAGGAATCGGGACGCTGTGCGTGCTCTCCAGACCACTGGCCTGTCGACAGTACTCCAGCCCAAAGATAATGGGAAGTCTGCAGGGCAGAACACTGATTCACCTCACGCCTCACGCTTTCCCATACTCCGGTTCGGTTATGATGTAAAATACGCCGCTCGGTTTTGAGATGGTATTTCCAGCTGAGATCACTCGACATCTTCCTTCTGACTTTAGCTGACCCTCTAGCTGTTCCAGGGTTGGTGGGAATTTGACACAACAGCGGGCACCGCACGACGTGTCCGCAGCTACCCGTCCATCCGAAGAGTGTTCCTGTGTGACATTCACACATCACTGCCGTGACGCGTGCCAGTTTTGTTTATGAAGCTCAGACGGGTACATCCGTCATCCAGTGGGGTGAAAAGGGAAAAGACCAAACATCGATGGATGTGAACCATAAAACGGAAAAACTTAAATTCTCCTTTGTGAAAAAATTCTTACCTAAAATTATCCTAGACTAAATAGATCTTTTTACATCCTAAAATTTAAATTTGCCTTTTCATTTTGGAAACCCCACCCACGCACCTGTCAGAATGTGCATGTCATCGGAGCCTGCCGTTCTTTAAGCTATTTTACTTTGGGTCTGTTCATAAAAATGGCGGGTCCTTTTGTAGGTGGAAGATTAGTATTGAGTAAGTGTCAGTACTTCCATCCATCATGGGTACCCCTGCAGTGTTTCAGGGTCTTCTGTTTCAGTCTTTAAGTTTGTGTATCTCAGTGGCTGCTGTTTTTGATCATATCCGGCCAATGGGGGCCATATCTTATCTCACATGCTTTGCCTTGATTTAAACGGGATCTGCTGCCCTAAAACAGCTCTCTCGCAAAAAAAAAAATTATACTTTCACCGGGCCATCGTAAATTTGGGATTCTGTTTTTCATGTTTCTGAAAAATTGGATCAATTTGATTCATACAGTTTTTCAGGCAGAACTGAATAGACCAACGACCCCAGTGAATTGCGAAGAAAATTATGAGTTGTATTGCACATTTAAGTATTTCAGCTAGGCGTCAAGGTCCATCTATTATCACTTCAGCCAAAGGGTGACCATCCCTGGTGCCTGTGTGCAGTTTCTGGACTGCTGCGTTCACAGCAACGTGCTTGGGCTCAGGACGGCGGTCGGCATCCTCTCGCGCTCCCGCCAGTTCCCACAATGCCAGGAGGGCTGAGACACGGGGGTCATGTGGCGGTTGTGTCCGCTGCGATGGACGAGCAGAATTTACAGCGAGTAGAGCAGGAAACGGCACGGCCCTCTCGCGCTCCCGCCAGTTCCCTCGTCCTTTCCCCCTCTGAAAACCTCCCGCCCTGCCGCACGCTCTCACTCTCACCACTTCAAGGTCCAAGGGCCCCCGTTCTGGGCCCCCACTCGCCGTTGTTTACGAGACCCTGGCGCTGCCAAGGAACAGATGGGTGGACTGAGTGGCACAGACTGCGGCTTGAAAATATTTTAGGAGGAAATCTTTGGGCGTTAGACGTGTTGAGTGTTGACATTCACAGTTCCAGGGACTCGTCTGGTGTAGAAATTAGTGGTAGCTGGTAGCTATAAGGGATAATTAGGGGCTTGCGTGGAGAATCTGAAAGGAAATATTTTGCAGCGCATTTGATAGGTTCTCTACCTATCAAAGGTAAAATCATACCAGAGGAAATGTGTAATCCCACCGCTCTGACTATGGTCTGGTCTCAGTTGACCTGACAGCATAAAAATCACCTTGCTAGGATAAAAATAAGACAAATGTGTGTACATTAGGGATTGGGGTATGATTAGACAATTAAAGGGTAACTCGTGCATTATAAATGCACAGCTGTCTTGACCCAAAACGCTTTAGAAAAACGATTATTATTATTCATTATTATGAATTAGCATACATGATATTAATGATTTCCATTTCCTCTATTGCAATATATTATCACTCACTGAAGTCTGTGTACATTAATCCCCACAGCGCACAGTCCTGGTACTGACCCAACCGTTTACACTACAGACTGAAACTCTTATTTTGACGAGCATGCCCAGGTTTAGACAGCCTTTTTAAATGGCCCCTGACAGAGGAATTACTTGCTCACATAATTTCGGACCTACCTTGGCAGATGCTTTCTGTCTGACAGCATGGAGCCTTTGTCATTAGTCACTTTCCCTGGCTGCCAGCGTGCTTCTCTCAGCACTTCTGTCTCTAGAACTTTGTGTTGGATTTTATCATGACTGACAGGGGGGGGGGGGGGCGGGGTCTGAAACACAGAGAGACGTCCCACACTCAGTGCCAAACTGGATTTTTACAGTAATAACGAGGATGTATTTTGTGTGTGAGTGTGTGTGTGTGTGTCTGTCTGTTTGTGTGTGTGTGTGTGTGTGTGTGTGTGTGTGTGTGTGTGTGTGTGTGTGTGTGTGTCTGTTTGTGTGTGTGTGTGT
>JAOVYW010023215.1:0-32216 GCA_025775045.1 Hiodon tergisus | reverse complement strand
CAAGGGTATTGACAAATATAATGTGTCTAAAATAACAACACAAAATAAATTCTGATCCCTCATGTCTTTATTGAACAAACTCATTCAACATTCAAAGTGGCAGTGGAAAAAGTAAGTGAACCCTTGAGTTAATGACCTCAAAAAGTCAGGTTTTAGCACACCTGGAGTCACGTTAAGAAAATGAGTTTGGAGGTGTGGACTACAGCTACTTTGACTGATTTTTATCCCTCAAACTTTTGGAGTTTGCTCTGCACCAGAAGCACATGCTTATGTGAGCAATGCCCTGCCAAAAAGCTTTCAGAGGATCTACGGTCAGGATTGATTTACATAAAGCTGGCAAAGTTTACAAAGTGATTTCAAAGACTTCAGAAATTCACCAGTCTACAGTTAGGCAAACATTCTACAAATGGAGACTTTGGGACTGTTGCTACTCTACCAAGAAGTGGGCGCCCAGTCAAAATGACACCAAGAACACAACGAAGACTCATCAATGAGGTAAAGAAACAACCCCGAATGACAGGCAAAGGTGCCCCATGCACCCCAAAGGGCAGTACGGTGTAGTGGTACAGGCCGTCAGGGGTCACGAAGGCTGTCTTCTCCCGGGCTTGGAGGGTCACCTGCCAATACCCCGCACTGTGGACCAGGCACTGTGGGACTCCTCAATGACTCCTAGGCGCAACATGTTACTCACCTCCTCACGGATAGCGTTCCGCCTCGCCTCGGGTATCCGGTAGGGTCGTAGGCGGACCCGGACACCCCGTTCCGTCTGGATGTCATGGTAGGCGAGCGTGGTCCGTCCCGGCAGGTCCGAGAACACATCCCGGTGCTGGAGGACCAGTTCCTGGAGGCTCTGCCTCTGGCCTGGGCTCAGCTGTTCGCCTAGTGGGACCTCAGGGAGTGGAGAGCGAACCGCCAGGGACGGCTGGGCGGAGGTCTGGGGAGCCGGCGGTCGATGCCACTTTTTCAGCAAGTTGATGTGGTAAACCTGCGTCGGCTTGTGCCTCCCGGGTTGACGCACTCGGTAGTTTACCTCCCCCATCCTGGCAACCACTTCGTAGGGGCCCTGCCACTTGGCCAGGAACTTGCACTCAGTCGTGGGGATGAGCACTCCCCTGGCTGGAACTGGCGTACCTGGGCCCCCCAGTTGTATACTCGGGCCTGTGCCCGCTGGGCTTGTTGGAGGTGCTCCCGTACTACGGGCCAGACCTGGGCCATTCGAGTCTGCATCCCTTTGACGTGGTCGATCATGGAGCGGTGGGGGGAGGGTTGGCTCTCCCAGGCCTCCTTGGCCAAGTCCAACAATCCACGGGACCGCCTCCCGTATAATAGCTCAAAGGGGGAGAACCCCGTGGAGGCCTGGGGGACCTCCCAGATGGCAAACAGGACGTAGGGCAGGAGCTGGTCCCAATTCTTCCCATCTTCCTCCATCTCCATTTTCAACATCTGCTTCAGCGTTTTATTGAAGCGCTCCATGAGCCCGTCGGTCTGAGGGTGGTACACCGACGTTCTCAGCTGCGTCACCCGCAGGAGGTGGAGCACTTCCTTCAACACACTCGACATGAAGCAGGTCCCCTGGTCCGTCAGGATCTCCTTTACAATTCCTACTCGGCTGAACAGCAAAAAAAGTTATTTGGCCACGGCTTTGGCTGTGGCTGCCCGGAGAGGTATGGCCTCCGGGTAGCGAGTGGCGTAGTCCATCAGGACCAGGATGTAGCGGTGACCCCGGTTGGTCTTGGGTAAAGGTCCCACGATATCCATTGCCAGCCGCTCGAAGGGGACCTCAATGATGGGGAGAGGTATGAGGGGGTTGTGTGCGGAGGGTCTAGGGGCAGTGCGCTGACACTCCGGGCATGCGGTGCAATACTCCGTGATGTCCCTTTTCATGCCAGGCCAGTGGAAGCGGGCAACCTCTCTCCCTGGTCTTGTCCATGCCCAGGTGGGCCCCAAGTAGATGGGAGTGGGCCATGTAAAGGACCTGGGAGACATAGCACTTGGGGACCATTAACTGTTCACGGACTTCCCGTCCCCTCTGCACCACCCGATATAACATGCCGTGTTTAGTGGAGTAATACAAGTCAGGTAGGGGTCTTACCTGGGGTCGCCCGTCGTGGACCTGGACCTGGCTCCACGCCTGTTTCAGGGCTGGATCTTCTAGTTGTGCTGTGGCGAACCGCCCTACCCGGCCCGACCGTTCCTCTGCGGCCAGGGGAAACTCGGACAATTCCGTGAGGGGTGAGCTGTCCTGCGGCCTCCCCGACCCGGCCTGGGAATCTTCTCTGGCTGTAGCGGTGTCTGGGGTCCCCGGTTCTGCGGGTGGAGCCGGCCGGCCGTCTTCCGTAGCCGTGGCGTTGCCTGACGTCGCCGGATCCACAAGGGGAGCTGACCGGGATCCTTCCGTGGCCGTGGCGGTGCCTGAGGTCCCCGAGGATCTGGCTGGGTTCCCCTCCTTGTTCGTGGTGGTAGCGGAGGTCGGCGGGTCGGTGCCGGCCGCGCAGGCCGGCCGGGCTTGCCTTGACGGTGGCTCTCGAGGACTCCGGCGGCGGCGTGAACCGGCCTGTTGGGCTGTCCCTGCCAGGCCCCAGAACCTGTTGAAGATTAGGGCAGTCACGTCCAATAAGGAGGGGAACTGGTAACTGGGGCACCAGCCCTGCCCACACTGCGAAGGTCCCCTGGGGCGTCCGGACCTCGATGCGACCGGTGGGGTAGCTCTTGGTGTCGCCGTGGACACAGGTGTGCCCGGCCTCCCCTCGGCCAGCTCGGGCCGGATCAGGGTCACCACACTGCCCGAGTCAATGAGGGCGTATGTATCTGGATACACCGGTCTATCGCAATCCGGTCAATGGCGGTGGGGCCCTCTCCAGTCATGAGCCAGCTGCGTCACCTGGCTCCGGATCGGCGCACCGTGGTCATACTCCCAGGCGTGAAACCGGTGGGCATGGTCGGCCAGGGTGTACCCATACTGCGCTAGGATGGCCTTTTTCAGGGTGGGGTAATCTGCAGCCTCCCCATCCCCCAAGTTGTGGCAGGCTTGCTGGGCGCGTCCAGTCAGGAAAGGCGCCAGCCGGTATCCCCAGCACTCCTCGGGCCAGCCCTCTCGCTTGGCTGTGCGCTCAAACAGCCGCAGGTATGCTTCCACGTCGTCTTCTGCGGTCTGTTTGGTGAGCAGCGGCGTCGGGGCGTCCTCTGGGAAGGTCCTGGGAGACTAGCTCCTCATGGAGACCAGCAGTTCCTGGATGGCAGCCATGCCCTTGGCTTGCTGGGCTTGGGCTTGGGCTAGGGCAGTAAATGCAGCTTCCATGTAGCTTCGGTACCGTCTGTTTTTGTGGGTCTGCATGGGTGGTGGAATTAGGTTGCCTGCATTCTCCACCAAATGTGGCAACCACGGGGCGTGCGAGCACTGCCACACGTGCAGAGCGAGGGGAATTCCCACAAGAAAGGATCGGGACCGTTCGTCTTTCGAGTGCCATTCTTTTATTCGTGCCGTAAAATGAAACGAAAAGAAACCTCTCGGTTTGGGGCAGAAAAGGCAAAGGAAGAGCACAACTGAAATTCCTCCCGGTTCGGGGCAAAAAAAGGTAAGAGCCGGCACAACTGAAATTTTCCTCCCGGTTCGGGGCAGTACAATTAGTCGCCGTTAAGGTCGGCGTCTCGTCCTCCTCGGTCAGGGAAGACTTCGGGGCTTCACTTGGGCACGTCCTCTGGCTGGAGCTGCAAGACAGAGCAAACGTCTTTCCCGATCGGCCTTTTTTACTTCCGCCTTGTTCTCACCTCTCTTCCCTGGTGTCTGCCGGCTTTTGTTCTTTCCCTCCCCAATCAGCTGATACGTGTCAGCTGTGCCGGTGATTGTTGGGGAGGGAACGTACCGCCCCTCAAGAACCTGCCCCCGAGCTTAGGGGGGAAGCGGCTTCTGCCGCCTCTGCCGTCCGTAAGCCCCGGGGTTGCCACAAGATTGGGGAAAGCCGTTGTGAAGAGAGACTGACTCCACCCGAGCTGGAGAGGTTCTCTTCTATTATCCAAAAACATAGCAAAAAGCCAAGAAACAGGCATTTGGTCTTACACTGATGCCTGACTGCTTCTCCGAATCCATGATTAGGATAGAGCCTGAGATTAGAAACAATATTAAGACTGTGTCTTTCCCCCGGCGTGTTAAAAGAACGTCATTAATATACAGAAATTTATAAAAATGTATAAAAAATCTCAACATTCACTGTAGTAATCCTGGATCTCTTGACAATAAACAATCTGTAAACAAATTACGAATTGGTTTACTAAATATTAGATGTTTAAACTCAAAGGCCTGTCTTGTGAGTGAAGTAATAATGGACAATAATGTTGAAATCTTAAATTTGTCTGAAACCTGGCCAAAACCGGAGGAATACATAGCCCAAATAATGGTAATAATGGCTCTCACAAATAGGTTTTTTATTAGCTAATGTCTACAGGCCGCCGGGTCCGTATACTGAATTTTTACATGAGTTTGATGACTTTTTATCAATCTTAGCCGTTACAGCAGACAAAGTATTGATTGTTGGAGACTTTAATATTCATATTGATAGTGATGAGGATTCATTAAAAAAATCTTTTGTGTCTATATTGGATACATTTGGGTTTGTCCAACATGTGGCAGAACCCACGCATTGTCGCAGCCATACGATAGATATACTGATCCCTTTCTTATTAAGTTTGTAATTCAGCACTCAGCACTCAGTGACCCCGCTCTGTAACTTTACGTGTTGCTGTGGTTTCTAAATGCTTCCACTTTGCAATAATACCACTTACAGTTGATTGTGGAATATCTAGTCTAACTGACTTGTTGCAACTTGTTTGCTTTGAATTACTGCACTGAGGCACACTACACAAAGAATTGTTTCTCAACTCCAGAAGTCAGATTACCCTGAGGCGGCCATTCCCGGAAGCAACAAACCTGGAAGTGTGAAATTGGCCCATTGGAAAAAAGACTTGAAGAGGAAGTGTCACAACAGATTGCATGTGTGGTGCGGTGCTTCGGTTACACCCTGAAACTGAATAAAGAATACACCAACAAAATACATTTTAGAGCTGAGTCATTCTCACAAATTTATTGTTTCAATTGAAATTCACTTGATGCCTGAAATGATACCCTGTTTTCACTAAGATTTATCATTTTTTAATAAGCCGTGCTATGTTGACACACAGCCAATATTAATAAGCTACAATAGACTGTCTGAGTACTATAAATTTTTCAGGTTATTAAAAGAACCACCCCAATTCTTACCAGGTATACCACCTGGTAAGAATTGGGGTGGTTCTTTTAATAACCTGAAACCTGATACTGTCTGTGATTCTGTTTATCATCTTGCTCATTTAACCGATGAAACCAGTTACAACTAATTGAACGATTTGATCTCCAGACAGAATGGTCAAGACAAATTCAGAAAATTAAAGTGACTGAGCGTGAAGACGCAGGATAACAGTTTAATTTTGGCAGCACATTACATCCTCTGCCTGGCCTCTTTATGAATATATACGAGTAAGAGGAAAGTTGGCAGGGAGGACAACATGTATCGTGTAAAGAATGGTCCCTAGCTCCTGGAAAGTCAGCCGAGGACATTGAGAGGACATATTCAAACTGAATGAAGTGTACGCCAAGGAATACCAAAATACATCTAATTAATTATTAATAATAATTCATACAATCTCTACAGTAAAGCACCACCCATTGTTGCCAAAGTAAATCTTGTTTATCATAGCAATGTGCAGGGCAGCAGCATAGGTGCTGGAAGTTTAATAGTGCAGGGCTGCTCAAAGGGGCTGCTGACCCTGGCTTACCGTTCATTTAGAGGCTTATTGGAACATCAGATGAAGGGATTTTCCTTTCCGAGTGGCAACTTTAAGTAAACAATTAAGAGACAAGTTTGAACGAAAACCAGCAACCCTCTAGGATCAGCCTGAGCCACCCCAATTAAGCATTTATAAAAAATTTATAAATAAAGAACACTGAAAGAGGATAATTCTTGGCTTGGATCATTCAATGCCCAATTATGATAAACATATCTAGACTGCCGCTCCTTATCAGAGCAATAGTAAAATAAGTTTCTTGTGGCCGATGTCATTTCACAGATGGATTTAAAATCCCTGTCATGCCCCAGAGCATTTCATTGTCAAACCACTGCCTCTTCTCTGATCTCTTTTGCTTCTCCACTGAACCCACCAAGGACTCTGGAGCAGCTTTTTGATCAGGATTTTCACACATTTCATAAAAGACTTTGGCATCAAAGAGAGGTGGTGCCTCTGTTACCACTTTCAGAGGTGGGTGGAAGGGGGAACCGCGGCACTGTTGCTTTGCTTAGGCTCCTTCCATTAGAAATTATCCCTCTGTCGCTGAAGTCTGAAAACCATGCCATTAAGAATATTTAAAAGAAGACTGGTTTCCTGCCTTCATGATAAAAAAAAAAACGTGTAGTTTCCAGCTACTGAATGAAGCTGTAATTTGGTGTTAGTGCACTAGAAGCGACGTTGCTTTGTTCATTTTTAATCACAAAAGTGCATTTTGTATATGTATGTATGTATGTATGTGCATGCTTTCTAAAATAACTAGCATTCCTCTGTAAGAATTATTAAAGTCAGAGACACTACAAAATGTTAGATGTATTGCAGAGAAAGATCTGAGCTAAGGGAATTTAAGTAGATGTTTTTCCACATAGGATTAAAATTAAAGTAGGTCAGTTATAATTACTGATCTCACAAACAAACTTCAGCGACTCCAGGTACTTTAATCTCAGGTGAATTCCATGTTTTATCGGATTTGTCTATTTTTATTTACGACCCTTTTGAAGTTATTTTTTAAATAATTAAAAATGTTTTTAAAAATGTTTTTATATATTTGTGTGTGTGTATGTGTGTTTGAAGGACATTTTGCAATACTTTAATTGAAACACGGATAGCATAATTGCACGTGATAAGGGATGATGTATTTCTGTTTGTGTGTAGGTGGGTGGATCAATAGATATGTCAAGAGATGATCACAAAACTGCCAAAATGCTTCTATGTAAAAAGAAATAGTTTCCCACCTTTCTTCCGCCATAGCTGACAGGGAGAATACAATTTGACAGTAGTGCCTTGCACAGCTTTATATGACATCCGTGATTTATACATTAGTTCGTATTAAAGGAAATTAAAACAGTATCATGCAAATAATATTGCCTGGGTTTACATTAATCATAAGAGTTTATTGTATTACTGTATTTTTGTTATTAAAAATAAAATAATCAGAATATAAAAGTAATTTTAAATATATAAAGTCCATGCCCTCCTTCAGTAGGTGAATATCGATGTTAAAGGAAACTCTCAACCACATGAGAGTGGGTAAAATATCTCAGGTCAGACCTAATAGAGACTGAAGGGAATATATAGAGCAGGGATGTCAAACAGTCCCAGCTTTGGCAGAAGATTCCACTGGTTTTCCCAAAATCAAAGATTAAAATCAGAATATATACACACATGCACCTTTAATTAGTTCTTACTCAACACTCAATTCCAACAAATGCAATAAATTAAAAACACTACCATCAAAAAATTCATTTGTATATTTCCAGGCTGATCAGGCTGCTTTGCAGATTACCATGTTTTATAGTATGTACCAATACAAAAAACTGATACACTTATGTAACTGCGAAATATCAGGGGCCTGTTTATTATGTCCAGGTACCGTATTATCATATACAGCTAACAAAAGCCACATCACTGTATCTCTAAGCATAAAGTAAAAGTACCATGAAAAAGCCCCACCCATCGTGCGAAATATAAAGTAAACACAGTAAAGCAGAAAAAAATAAAAAATACAGTCTGCATCCTACCTTTAAATCTTGTCATTCACAAACTGACATTGTGAATTTCTGGGGGCATTCTATTTTCTTTTGTTGCCTGAGTTTGAATTTCCTGTAGTCCATTGATGTTGCTTACCAATACCCTCTTTAGTGCAGTCTCCTGTCTTCTACCTGCTGATGGTCTCATTTCAATTCAGAATGGGTGCTTTAAAGACAGTATTGTATTTTTAAAAAGAGAATACAGTAGAATTAATTGGGGAAGTTATTTTTTGTTTTAAATGTATAAATGGCTCAAACCTGGCCTACACCCACATGCCAAACTATGGGCGATTACGTGACTAAGTAGTGCTATGGAATATTTCTTCTTCTTATTAATGACCCTCTCTCTTCCTGTATTTCCTTCTCGGCTCAATTTAGCTCTGAAGTTTTCTGAGTTATTTATTTATTTATTTTTAAATTTGTGCAAAATGTATTTAATATTTTTGAATACTTTGAAATGCACAAACTGGAAATAAAGCAAAATCTAGCAGAAAATGTAAAATTGTCAGACTAAAACTAAATTCTTCAGGTTTACAGCAACCGGGGAAACCTGTAAAAACATATTTTACCAATAATTAGTAATGCATCTATAAGATACATTTACTTTATTGGGCATAATATTTTAATGTCCCTTGCCTGTTATCTGTTTAAGACTGTGCACTACTTTAAGTTTCTTGGCATTCTCTCAGGGGGCGCTACTTTAATTATCTTGGGTAAATTCTTCATCCACAAATGTAAATGTATTAAAACACAGCCTTTATTTACTGTCTTCAAGAAAGAATTTGCATTATAATACAAATCCCTGCTGTTTATGAAGAAGAAAACGGCAAATTTTTTATTGATGCCTTAAATTTATCTGAAGCCCCTTAACCACTGTTTTGTCTCTTGTTTTTTTGGGGGGGATCTTTTTCATTAATTAATTTTTTTTGTTGTTCTTATAATTGTTATCTCTTACCCTGTAAGCACCGATCTTGTTGTGATACTTACGTATGCCAGATATTGTTGTACATTTTGCTTTTCAATAATAATTTTAAAAAAAATTTCAGGGGGCGCATGTAAATGTCATCATATCCGACGCGACAAACACGCGTTTCCTGCAGTGTAAATCAGTGGCTCAGGTGGTATATAAAGGTTTCAGGTCTTGCTGTTTTGACGAATTTTGTTGAGTATAAAGGTTTAAAAACGAAGCTTACCAACAGCTGAGAAATGGCAGAAGCGATTCAGAGAAAATTACAGTCAGAACTAGAAAAATATCAGCAGATGCAGAAAGGTAAATTGCGGTAAGGTGGTTGTAGCTAGACAGCTTACCAACCCGTGAATTACAATGATATACTGAATGAATTACTTGGCTGAGCTTTTATCATTACTGTTCGTTAAGGACGTCAATAATTATAGCCAACAGTCGATACCAGTGCAGCAACTTTAATTTCCTACGGTCGTTGTGAATTTTCTTTCTTATAGCTTTGCTAACTGGCAAAAATTAACTAGCTATGATAAACAGCTGTCATCTCTTTAAAATATTGGTCCGTATTATGTTCAAATAAGAATTAAGCAAACGTCAAAGTGAGTGTATAAACGAGTCCGGTAGAGAGCACGACATGTATCGTGTGTGTGTGTGTGTGTGTGTTGTGTGTTGTGTGTTGTGTGTTGTGTGTTGTGTGTGTGTGTGTGTGTGTGTGTGTGTGTGTGTGTAGTTTTATACTATGGGTAGTATTGTACTATATACAAGCCAGCATTAAAAGCCCTCGAAACACGTAATTGACGGTTTCCTACTGTCATAAACCCACTGCGACTTATGTTTTCCCGTTACTACGTAGTGATGATCATTGTGTACGCGAGGAAACGACTGCTTGTTTTATACTTTACAGATGTAAGTAAGAGCATGACAGCGAGACAAAAACTGGAAGCTCAACTGACTGAGAACAATATAGTCAAAGAGGTAAGTAGGCAATCACGTTAAGGACAAATTGGGCGAAAATAAATATAATACAAAGGTTCTTTATCATTATCACGAATATCTCAGGTTTTTTGATGTTATTGTTTCACCAGTGTTAAAGATTATTTCTTATGTAAAACATTTATTACGTCAACACACAAGTAGGCTTTTTGAGTTTCTAGAATAGGATCTTGATTTTAACAGAGTTTCTGTGCAAAACATATGGAGCAATATTATTGTATATCTAAATTGATTAGCTGTCAAATCGCTTAGCTCCCAAAAACTGTTTGGTAGCACTGAGCAGTCCCACCTGCCAAGTTCAACTATGGAGACAATCTTTATCCATTTCATTTCTGTAAAATTCCACATTTTCGCGTCCCCAGGAGCTGGACTTGTTGGACAGCCAAAACACAGTTTACAAACTTATTGGGCCGGTTCTGGTGAAACAGGACCTGGACGAAGCCAAGGCGACTGTAGCAAAGAGGCTGGAGTACATCAATGGCGAGATGTAAATATGAGAGCCGGTGTTTGTATGTGTGAAGGACAGCGCAGTTAAAAAAAAGCTAGAAGCTTTTCCAACTTTAATTTCTAACTTCTAATTTACAATCAAGTCATTGTAAAAAACGCAAAGCATGGTCTAGGTAATATGATTGGTTGGTTTCTTTTATACATAGGCATATTTGTTGAGATTTTTTATTTGCATTGAGTATTTGAATAGTCAATCCAGTCTTGCTGGAATTTAGTTGAAAGTTTTACTGTCATGCTCATGTGTAAAAACCCAAACGATAGTGCTGATGACGCTTCCCTGTTTGGAGGGCTTCCTCATGGATCTTCCCTCTGTGCACACTGCCTCCCACAGCCAGCGCTACGAGACCCTAATGAAGGAGATGGAGCGCAAGTCAGAGCAGCACCGGGAAGTCCTGACCAGCCTGCAGCAAGAGTACCAGCGGGCCCAGGGCAGGGCCGTCGGGAAGGTCTGATCGACGCAGGACTAGTACCGGAACCGCTGTGTTGACCCCCGCTGGGCCCCAATAACATTCACCGAGTGGCTGACACAGAATTACTCAAAATTATACGCAGAAGCACTGGACGTTGGGAAGTGAATTTTTTGTGTGTGTGGTTGTGTGTGCGTGCGTGTGTGCGTTGCTGCTGTTGTTATCAATAAAGGTGTTCCATTATTTGCATTTTTGCTCTGTTTTAATGTATTATCTGTGCCTTTTTTCTGTTATGCAGGGACGTAGTTGTTAGGCAAGATAACTTTATATACTAGTTAGCTGATACACAATGCGGTACATGAGGAGTTAAAAGAATCGTAGAAATTAGATATACATCCAAGTAAGTTGAAGAGCATGTAGAAAGAAAAAATATTCCTGTACTTACCCAGGGTTAATATGCTTTAAAGACTCAAATAAGCCATGTTTGAGAATAGATTTGATCTGGTACTCATTCAATTACAATGAGGTAAATATAATAAGGCAATAAAGCATGTTTGGAATCATATCAAACATTGTATTCTTCACGTTATTAGGATCCTGATGCCTGAAGTTTGATCCTGGTGTAGACCAAAAAAATTAAGTTGCTCTTCACATGCAACAGGGCAGTCAAGACATCTTAGTCTGATTGTGTTGAATAATCTGTTATAAATGTTATCTAATCAAGTTTAAGCAACGTTTTTATTTTTTTAAACAAAATTGACAGGAACTGTTCAGCTGACAGCTGATATTTAAAATATATTTCTATCAAAGGATAAATTAAAAAATAAAAACTACAGATTTTAGGTTGAATAGCAAAGTAAAAAAAAGGTTTGCATAGAACACAGTAGTAACATTTTTTTGACTATTAGAGATTAGTTAAAATGCAGAGGTAAACCTCTTTTTCCCTACCAGGATATCACATTAAGCAATTTAAATCTGTAGAATATATTGAAATTCTCTACAAAAAATAAGAAGTATGCATTCAGTGCTGTCAATGGCATTCTGCCAGTATTTTCTTGGAAAAAAATACTTCTTTTTAAAAACTTCCTGGGTGTAGGATGTGTCGTTACTTGCAGGACTGCAAAAACTGGGCCTTTTGAAAATAAATGTTTATTTTATCATTGGGCAGAGGTACAAAGAAGTGAAAAAAGGTTGGTAGCCAAATCCGGTTGTCATACAGAAATGGGTCCTAACACTAACACTCTGTAAGCAATCAGAAACAGCCACAGAATGTCAAACTGGCCTGTGAGGCGTCTTAAAGGGACAGTGTAGAGATTCCCTACCCAGTGTTCTTTCTCAACACATACAGTGTACCATTATCCAAGATAATGCTTGATTGACTTGGAATTGGTAACCAGTTTGTATGCAGTTGACCGTAGGCCCTGCTGCTACCCAGCCAGAACAAGCCGCCCTTGTAAACAATCTTACGTTTTGGATAGTAGATTTATTGTTAGTTATTCTTTATTATCAACAGAAATACACTTAAAGTAACCATGCCTCTTACAAAAATGATTCTAGGCAAAATTGGCCTTAAATTAAGATCTAAGGTGCAAGTAAAGCAAAAACAGATTTAGGAGATACATTTTAAGACAATTACCTAGTAATTATGAGGGGGTTTGTTCTTAAGCAGTAGGCAACAGACACAGTGTTTGTTCAGCTTGTTAAGGAGCCCCGCCTGGCCATGAGGACAAGGTGGTTGGCATCCCATTTTTGGACATTGTGAACAGCATTTAGAAGAGAGAATGATGAAAGGAGGATGAATGATGGGGTAGAGGAAGGAATGTCACAAGCAGCTGATGTAATACAGTCAGGAAATCTTAAGTAAGATTTTTCCCTTCTGAATTTTCTTTTGAAGCTGTTTGATGACATTATCGAGAGTTTCTATCCAGTAGGGGACACCTGTCTGTCCTGTCACTGTGTGCTTGTCTAAGTTAAATGATCTATAACAATGCTATGAAATTCAACTTGTAAGATATTCTGTTCTTTTAAAATCTATGACTGTGTGAACAAGACAAACCAGCCTTGACAGAATAACACTACACAGCTTATTGTGTTCCTGAAGCAACTTCTGTTAATACTGTTAGGAATGTTTTTATTTCAGGGTGAGTGCACAAAATCCAGCTTCAAGAACAGAAAAGTCAGCCTACTTTATTGACACACTTACTTGACTCAGGGTCATGGAGAATAGCAGCCTACAAAACCATGGGCCAGAACTATGTGGCTTTCATCACCTGTGCAAGCTATGATCCGTCTTCCCCTTCCGCTTCAGCGCAAATTTCCATCAAAGTGTGTGCTTGTCCTCCTGTTTTCGCTTGTCCACACATAATCCTGGAGGACTGCAAAAATGCTTTGACGGCTGAAACCTGTTTTGTGTAATGGTGATTCCCTCATGTACTCTGGCAGTACCCGCTCTGACAGACACCATTAAAACTGCAGGGTAGCTTTTTTACAGTCCCTGTGATGCGGAAATGATTGATGTTCACCATCGGTCTGCTGTGAAGCGCATTTCAATGCCCAATCCCAGCGCTGTTTCCACAACACTTCTGCAGCGCATCTATTAGGGTGCTGTGGTGTAAATATTATATTGTGAAGATCTGTCTGTGATGTTCATGGGTGTTCTATTTTTCAGCACAATCTGACATGTTGGATATTGTAATGTGATGTCTACGCTGGCACTCTTTAACATGATGTGTGTTCATGAACAATTTAGTGGTTGGCTTGGGTAATAAATCGCATTTATTGAATAAATTCCTGTTTGCCCAGTATATTTTCAAAGTGAAAGATATTCAAAAAAACTTATCCACCCTGCATGCTACTCACCAGAGCAGTTTGTCAAAACCTGATCAGTTTCACTGTGTAAACATGCTTCGGTGCCAGTGTTTTAGAAAATGTAAATTCACTTGTTGCCCTAACATGTCTTTGGCTATATTGCTAAATCTTGAATTTCGTAATAGCGCCTTCCACAAGTATAAGAATGAGTGAAGACCGCCGTTGCTGTCCACAGACAAAGTGTGCTACTTGCCATTCTCCTGAACCTACTCAAAGTAAGTCTACATTGAGTTTTTAACATTTGAAGACAGGCATTTGATTATGTCCTCATGTTACATGCAAAATGAGGGGCTGTTTTGTTCCAAATTTTCCCTGTTTGAAAGCATAAAAATGACTCACTCTTGCAGAGCATGGTGACGTACAAGGTAAATGTGACCACGGGGAGCATGGTGCAGGCTGGCACGATGAACAACATCTTCATTAAGCTGGTGGGCATCCAGCAGGAGAGTGAACGCACCATACTCTGGAACATTAGGCCTGGCTTCTACTCAGGTTCGGTGAGTGTGGGCTCACTCCAGGGCAGGCTAGCTGGCGCTGTTTTGTGCGGCTGTAACAGGCGCTTGGAAAACACATTAGACTCTCGGATTTGGGGCGAAGGCAACAGCAGGCTTGTGAATGGGACACTATCCCCAGAAGCTTTAACTGTGATGTTGGTGGATGACACTTTGGTCTAGCCTTTTCTGTTTGGTGCAGGTTGAGTACCAGCGTTCCTACACACTAAAATGTATAACCATATTGAATCCTCAGTTGGAAAATACATGGAGCTCTGTTTTTCCCATGGTGCAGTCTGCTTTTTGTTCCCTTACTTGCAGACAGGTACATACAAGGTAGACTGCCCCGCTTCCCTTGGAAAACTTGTGCTGATCCAGCTCGACAAGCAGCCATTACCACTGTTCCCGGACGACGACTGGTTCTGCTCCAAAGTCACTGTGACCACGCCAGAAGGGGACACCGCTCACTTCCCGTGCTACCGCTGGTTGTCAGAAAGGGAAGTTGTAGCATTCCAGGAAGGCACAGGTCAGGGGTGGGACGTTTGTGGCAGGGTTGCCGAGGCCCCCTGATATGGCACGAACAAGCATTTTCGCTGTCACAGCTGCTCTATTACACCCAACAAGCTGTTATTTTCGATGCTGCCCTGTACATTGACATTACTGACCTTACTGTATTGTTTTTATTTTTTCATTCACAAATTTCTAATGTATTCTCACCTGTGCCTTTTCACTTGGCTCATGAGCTGCGCTGGTCAAGGTGTACGTGCCAGAAAGAATCTCCCACAGTAGTGACGCAATATAGCAGAATTGTGGGTCCTTGATTTTATTCTCCTTCCTGAGACGGAGGCACGCTGATACATGCCACATGATAAGTGATACACGGGTGTATGGGTTGTCGGTCTATCTTCAGCTAAGATGGTGTATGAGGACAAGCACCCACTGGCTGCTTATCATCGGGGGAAGGAGCTTCAGTGCCGGAAACAGGACTACAGGTGAGTTCCGCGCGGCCTGGGACATCGGAGCAACGCACATGTACACATGTACACCGACATGGGTGTGTCCTCCATCCACAGGTGGCATGTGTACATGGAGGGCATTCCCAAGTGCTTGAAGGTGGACAACCCCCTGTATCTGCCCCCAGAGGTGCGCTTCTCCTTCACCAAGGCCACTGAGTTCCTCTTCACGGGCGCCAATGCGTGAGTAGCCCATCGTCTTTGAAGTCCCCCAGTTTACTGTGGGAGTATGATTTCCTCAGCCATTGCTGTCGCAATTCCCCCACCTGGAATGGCAGTAAGGAGATAAAACAGTAGATCAGTTGGTTACAGTACAGTAAAGTATAACAAATACATCTTGTGTGGGCGATTCGGGTCCAGGTTTGTTTTTTAATTACTGTTGTATTCGGGCAGATGCCCTTATCCATGGTGACCAACATTGTACATGATAATTACACAGTAAAGTGTTTTATAATGCAGTGGAGGTGTTCCAGGGATGGGCAGGTGTTAGTTTTTGTGCTCCGGCACTTCCAGAGTTTCCTTTTGATTCACACTCGGTTCAGGCTCTCAACAAAAGCCAGCACCTGAAGCATGATAAACAACTGGGGCCGATTTGTCCTCAGCCCAGGATCATTAAAACTAATGAGCCTGAGCTACAGTGTTGATGTTGACTTCAGGCACACAAAAATAACTAAACAGATGCACGTTAGCTATCCAGGAAATATGTCAGGCCAATTAAGACAATTAGACAAAATTTGAGAATTAGAGGAATACGGCATTTCTGAGAATATAAAAAATGCCAGTTATAGTGCCCCCCAGTGGACGCTCTTGTGCCAGAACTGATTGAACACAAATATAGTATTTGCAGAGAAATTGATGTCTTCTCCTCCCACAGGCTGACAGAGCTCAAACTGAAGGGACTGGCTGACTGCAAGCAACCGTGGTCGAGGCTTGAAGACATCAGCCGGGTCTTCTGCTGTAAAAGGACGGACATCTCGGGTAAAGTGGTACTGTATTGGCAGCAATTGTTTTTTATTGTCATAATATTCGGCTGAAATACACAGCAAGATGTACAGAAAAGTGTTACACCGATATAACTGTTAACCATAAACCCTACACATTCGACCCAGGTGGTGTTTATGTGGACCATGTTTTAAACAATTCTGATTCACCCAGGAGTTTTGATGCAGTGTTGAGTTACACAGACACTCAGCTTAATCCCACCCAGTGCATTGAGGCTATTCTGTCATCTAGAAACTGGCCTGTGTTTTACTGCCTTATCTCCAGGTTTTTTGAGTCCTTCGGTAACCCTGGAGAAAACCCAGCTGCTTACAGTCACCATTCCTAATACAGGGACGTCAGAATATCAAAATACAATCATGTTTGATCCTGTATTCAGTAAAACAGATTATATTTAAACCTTATTTAAAGTAAAGATGTGGCACCAGGCATCATGGGTTTGCAGAAACAAAATAAGTATTGTTGATACATTTAAAATGATTATTCCTCAACATAAAATAAACAACAATAAATACTTATTTAGACTGGGCCTCTTAGGTGTGACTTTCTCCAAATTTCAAAAGAACAAGATGGGCATTACCTGCCTACTGTGTGCGCCAGATTCACAGTGGCTAATGGGCTTTATTACACAGAAGACATGAAACGCGTGGTATTCTCCCATCAGTTACCTCAATTACACAGTGCAGCCTCTTAGGAAGGCATCTTTCATCCGATCAGTTACCATTAATCACAACCATTAAGCAAGTAAATGAGTGTCAAGGAACTAATCAAGGCATTTTATTTTTGAGATTCTGTGAGTTTTCTATATAATAAAACATTCTATCGAAGCACTAGGTACTCTGATTTGTTTTATTAGTTTAAATTCTGTCCAAAGAATGGACACAATGGACACAACCAATTCATCGTTTAATTCATGTTTCTGTGTGTAATACCTCAGTGTGTGTGGTTTGTTCAGCACTGTGGCCTGTTTCTCTCCACGCAGAGTATGTCCAAGAGCATTGGAAAGACGATGAGTTTTTCGGATACCAGTTTCTGAATGGTGTAAACCCCATGCTGATTCGCTGCTGCCCCAAGATTCCCCCAAACTTTCCAGTGAAGGATGACATGGTGCAACCTTTCCTGGAACCAGGGAGCTGCCTGGCAGCCGAACTTCAGGCACGAGAATTTGGGAAAAATCCTACAAAATCCTGAAATGGGCTGTTCGCCAGCACTGTGATGAAATCGTTACTTATTCTGGAGCTGAAATTTACATTTTATTTTTCATTCAAAAAAACCTGACCAACGGAGTGAAAAGAGAGAAATAGACAGATCTGAGATGGGTGGTTTTACATCTTTCTGTACCCTGCAGATTAACTGTGCTGGACTGCTTTGACTCCTTTTCACTCACCCCTTTTTTTCATACAGAAAGGGAACATTTTCCTCTGTGACCACAAGATACTGGACGGCGTGCCCACCAACATTGTCAACAACAAAAAGCAGCACCAGGCAGCCCCACTTTGTTTGCTGTACAGGACCCCAGAAGACAAACTGCTGCCCATCGCCATCCAGGTAGGACCATGCCAGAAACCCAGAGCTTTTGTGGAGACGGGGAGAAGGCCCTGTGAGGCTATGACTTTGGAAAGACAAAAAGTCTCGTCCGTTCCTTCCAGCTGAGGCAGCAGCCTGGGGAGCAGAACCCCATCTTTCTTCCCAGTGATTCTGAGCACGACTGGCTGCTGGCCAAGATCTTCGTGAGGAGCGCCGAGTTCAACGAGCACCAGCTCAACTCCCACCTGCTTCGCACACACCTGCTGGCCGAAGTCTTCACAGTGGCAACGCTGCGCAATTTACCCATGGTGCATCCTGTCCATAAGGTGCATATCCACAAACACCAGCCACACCAGTTGGTACTTCAGAGCTGCATTTATCAGTGTAGTAAGTAGCAGCTGATAGAATGTCTAGAATCATACCAATGCAGTCTATGGCATCTGTATTATTTGTTTTTCAATCCCAGGGGTACCCAAATACTTGTCCTGGTGGTTTGCAGTGTTTATGGTTTTTTGAAGCTACCTCCCAGTTTGCTGATCAAGGCCGGTCTGCATGGGCGGCGACTCCGTGCGTGCTCTGGGGCTTAAGCAGCCCCCGAAAATAATCAGTGGGGGCCACTGAACCATGGCTATTTTTGTTTTACACTTAAATATGATTGAATAAGAAATCTTCGTTTTGTGAAAAATTGCCGTTAAGCGAAACTTACAGTAGTACTGTCATTCCATGTCCAGTCTGGCTGGATCGGGCCAGGTGCTTAAACATGGACTTGAAAAAACATACACTCCAACAAATTACAAAAGTGTCGTCATGAGCCCCCTAGTGGTCACGGACCCCGTTCGGTAATCTGGCTTCCCATCGCAGAAAGTAACAGCAATAGTATTGTGTGCAATAAAAGAGGAGAAGATGACATTCCCTCTTCTGTTGTAGCTATTGATTCCTCATACCCGCTACACCTTGCAAATCAATCACCTTGCGAGACAGTTCCTAATTGGAGAAAATGGATCTTTTACAAAGGTATGGACTTCAATTAATCTTATTCCTATGCAATTAATATTATTCTCTCTTATTTTTTTTTTCAGTTAGTGTGTCCCAGTATAACACTTAGATATGCTTCTGAACCATGTGCAATGAAAATTATTATTCTGAACCATTCTGAAAACAGACATTGCTTACACAATTTGAACATGTTTGTTGAAAAATAAGTAGAGAACTAGGTTTGATATTCTTAAGCTTTTGCCATTTCCCCCCAACAATATTCATCATGCTCAGAAACATTATATTTTATAACTCATGTCTCTTACCACAGTTTTCTGCCATTGGAGGGAAAGGTGTTGAAATGGTCCTGAAAAGGGCCTTTGCCGCACTGACATACAGCTCTCTCTGTCTGCCGGACAACATTGCTGCTCGGGGCTTGGAGTCGATGCCCAACTTCTACTACAGAGAAGATGGACTCAGGCTGTGGGACATTATCAACAGGTGGTGCTACTGTTTAACAAAACTTCAGAGCATTGGTGAGATGAGGAGTCAGTCAGAGCCCTGGACTGGTGATGGTGATGACCACAATGTCTGCCTTGTGCCTGAGTGTTTAGGTTTGTCCTGGGGATGGTCAGTCACTACTACCCGAGTGACGCCAAGGTGCAGCAGGATTCAGAGCTCCAGAGCTGGGTCAAGGAGATCTTCACTCACGGCTTCATGGAACAGAGCAGCACAGGTAAGAGTTGTCTCCTGCCCAATGCTTCCTTCTTCTTTTTCTCTGCTAGCCACAAGCCCTAGCCTGAACCTGTGAGAGGAAACTGAAAGCTCTGGGACAAAAATGCTGCAAACAACCACACAAAAACTTTAAACACCAGCTGGTATATCATACAAAAATCATTCCACCTGTACCTCACCCACCCTTAGGCATTCCTCAGTCATTCAAAGAAGTGAAAGAGGTGGTTAAATTCCTCACCATGGTGATCTTTACTGTATCAGCGCAACATTCTGCCGTCAACAGTGGACAGGTAAGACAAAGCCACACAATTAACTATACATTTTATCCCACTCGGCTTGATCGATATTTCATTTCTGTTATTTAACAATTTTTTCCCCATTTACTTCCCAGTACGACTTTGGCGGTTGGATGCCAAACAATCCCTTTTCTCTGCAACTCCCTCCTCCCACTACTAAGGGGAGCTCTAGTGAGAACACCATCCTACAAGCTCTACCTGATGTTAATATTACAGTTCAGGGCATGTCAACCACCTGGGTACTCAGCAAGAAGTCCACCGATTATGTAAGCGTGTGGTCTCTGTACCAAATTTAGAGACAGACTAATTGATTGAGCAACAGACACTTGGAAACTAGACATTGGCCTCAATAAGTAATATGCCTAAATTGATCTTTAATCTAAAATGTTTAATCTAGAATCCCTTTCTTAATTCAAACTTTTAAACAGGTCTCCCTGGGTTGTTATCCTGACGAGCATTTCAGCGAGGACGCCCCTTGCAGACTAATCCAGGGACTACAGACAGAGCTAAACCGCCTTAGCAAGAGCATTGCGGAAAGAAACGCTTCGCTGAAGCTGCCCTATAAATACCTGTGTCCTGAGGAGGTGGAGAACAGTGTGGCCATCTGAAAACGACCCTGAACCACAATGGATCGCCGTGTGATGTTCAGCATGTTCAAAAAATTGTCAACTGTTCCATTGCAGTTAAAGACAAGAAAATGTTACGCTTTCGTATTCATATTTTCGTACGCTTTTTATTTTTTTACGCTTTCGTATTCATATTTTCGTACGCTTTTTATTTTTTTGTTATAGCTCAGACCAAAAGTAATAATACAATGGGAAATTGTCATAGAAAGAAAAAAGTCCTTCATTTTCGTAATACTGTATTTTTGTAGGTACTGTAGTTGGTAGTTTGATTGCAATAGTGCTTTTCAGCCTGTTCTGTAAAATCGTTCACAGCGTTTATATTATTCTACATGAATTCAACAATGCTCACGAGCCATCTCTGACCGAATATATATTTCAAAATGAAAATATGTTTTTCCTCGACCTCGGTCATGTTCTCTTTACAGAGTTAAGTGTGGATCATGTGAATCTGAATCCCCCAGGAGAGGATGTCGTTTTATTAATATTTACCTTTTAAACTAGGGCAAAATAACTGAAATGGATTCGGTTAGGACAATAATTGGTTGACTGTAGTGCTTCGGTGCTTGCCTGGAATTAAAGGCTGCACACTAAGAGGGTTTGCCAATCATTGTTTTATTACAATTATCTGGCTCCACGGTTCTGCCATACGTTTGCATAATTAAATGTTACAGGTTTTAAGTGAAGTAAAATCGCCCTTTAACAAAAACGACGTATTGATTTTACATTATAGATTGTATTGATTCTGCGTAAAATTAATTATCTTCTTTTCCTTTTCTTTTTCTTGTCTTCCATCAGTATAATGTTAGTTCATCGACTTTAAAAGTCAATTGAAAAGCAATGTTTGTCCAAAAATCGACCGTGAAAAGTAAAAGTAGAAGTACTGGGCCTCCAGACTTTGGTTGGGACCAAATCGAAACTTTAATCAAATTTAATAAAATTTTATTTTTATTGTAAGTATTTTATTTTTTCCAAAAAGGAAACGCTATTGAATACAATTATGTAAATTGCGAGCGCACTTTACACCAGGATTGTTTACAGATTATAAAGTGCCAAGATAAACATTGATTATATTAATATTTTAGAACTGCAGATCACTATTTAATCCTTGGGACGCACATCTGCCTCGTGAATTAATTTTACCACATAAATTATCGCGGGGAGGGCCAGTTACAAAGGCGAAACATTTGCACTAATTATGGGGGCAGGCGAGGGGGCCAAACGGCCAGATGTTTACCAGGGGAATTCAATTTAGCTCGCACTGTTAGTGGTGCGCACAGTCAATGGACGCGCGTCCCCGCCCCCTCAAGCGCGCACCCCCCGCAGCTCCGGCTTCCATTCATATTGCAATGAAAAGTCGACACTGAACAGCGGCCGCCGCATTGTGCTGTCGCCATCGTTAATTAATGCCCAATGAAAGACCATTCCCTCCTCATTGCCCGCCCGCCGTGGATTAGGCCAGCATGAATAATGACCATACAAAAGACGGGTATCCTTAAGGGAACAACAGAGGCATATAAAACCAATATTCCTTTAGTGAACGCCCAAAGTAACCCAGCTAGCCTCTACGCCTTAATGCAATGAATGGATTAGCTATTAATTGGCTTTACTGTAATGTTTAAGTCACACTGGCCATTTTTACAGGACGCTTTGGCTGTTGCAAGTAACTACAAGGCGTAGGACAGTAATGTACTAAAGGAGAAATATATTATTCGTTGATGCAGAGTATATTTTCTATTGCAGACGAAAGCGTTATGTTAATATGGGCTACACTTAGGTATATGCAACGCGCTTTTAATGCTCTGAAATCTAATATTCTGCAGCTTTGCTGTAAATTTAATTCCGTTCATTCCAGACCGCATTAAGATGAAATCGAAATCAAAAGTGATTATAAACCTTTCGGAAATCTTTATCTCTCGCCGCTTCATAATATATATTCTTGTTTGAAGTTTCTATTACTTTCAGCCTATCCATTAATTCCTTAATTATGACTATATGGTTTGGGGAGCAGACTTGCGCGCCATTTTGAACTTTAATTTATTTCGTCTGTTTTTTTCGAAGATGGATAGCAAAGCGGAGTCACTATCAGACAAATCGTTAGCTACCTCTGTTTGTTTGTCGGATGGAATAGCTATTTTCCCGAATTCACTAAGCCTATGCTATGCATATGAAAACTATTTTTCCCCAATTGTGTTAGCGTGCTAGTCTAATTAATTTCGCATTCCCTTATAACACGTGATAGGCTTACACTCACTTCGTGATTATAATTTTTTTGACAGATTGTGATCCAACGTGAGGATACACATCAAAGTTCGAGGAGGCGTTCCTAAAACAATGGAATATCACACTTATACCAGCGCGTGCCCTCAGCACCCAAGATTAGATATTTTATCCTTGTACTTAAAGAATCTGAGCCCTTCCCTCATCACAAAATAAGTATTCGAAACACAACCTTTTCTATTTTTAAAAAGACGCGTCATATTGTTAATTGTTAATAACTTTTAAAATGTTTGCACGGTACGTTAATTGAGTTTTTTTAAAGAAAATAACCATGTATGCCGTGATAGATTCAACTTATCCAGTTTATTTTTGGGAAACGTTATTACATGCCGGTGTATTCAAAAATAATAATTCCCCACTCTGTCGTGATGCTGTCGTGTCATGAGCGTTATACCAGTACCAGTCATTCATTGATAGACGCTCACGAATGGAACCTTCAAGATGAACACCATTTCAACGCAAATAAATACCTTTTAGAATATACGCATTATATATATTACAATTAACACTGCATCTGAAAAGGTCGGGTTGTAAGAGAAATCAATCGATAAGTTATTTTTTTCAACAGACGTGGAACTTCAGAAGTTCTGATATTCATTTACATCTGAATTGAAAGAGGGAGGAGTCAGAGACGTCAATGTTCACCAACGGTATTTAAAACGACTGTCATTAAAGGCGTTTATTAAAGAGTGGTCACGGGGACTAGATGCGTTAAATATCCTGGACTCAAGTAAACAAGTAAATCTCAAGTTATTTGTTTTTGTTTTGTATGGACTGTAAGCAACAAAAGGTTATCGGTGGAAAAATGAAATCTCTTTTGACCAAAACAAGCGAGGAATTAAAACCGAAAAAAAAGGTAACGTTTCTGAAAAGGTGTTATTTGTAATGGTAAATGCTATCCAGATGTTATCAACATCAGTGCTGACCTATTTAATCATAAAATATTAGCATATTTTTCAGAATGCAGAAATGAGAGAAGCCTGACCTCCCGATAACACCGAATTTTGTTTCTACAGCTACTGAAACCGCAAGTAGAGAGGCAACGGAGAGAGAGAATAAACCGCAGTCTGGACAGGCTGAGATCGCTGCTGCTGCAGGAGCCCCAGCAACAGGTGAGCACGCTCCCCTATTTACTCCCACTACCTGTTTTCCAATGCCTCACACGCCGTAAACTAGAGCGGTTACAGAACGTTTAGCTTTTTTTGCTTCTATCCGTAATGACTCAGAATCCACACTTACGAGTTTAATCTCTATCGCTTTGAATAACCGGATACAGAAAGTTACAAGAACAGGTTACTTATCGTTTATTAAATACTTTCCTAAATACTTTTCGCCTGACAGGACCAAGTCTGTCGACGGATGGAGAAAGCCGAGATACTGGAGCGAACAGTCTTCTTCCTGAAGAAAAGTAGGAACAGTGCGCAGAACGAAAGTGCGGAAAAGCAGCCCTGCCGGGAGGGGTTCTCGGCTTGTCTGCGTAGAGCAGCGCTATTCCTGCGGAACGACGCGGAGGGGCGACGGGTAGAGAGAGCCGTGGCCACCACGTTCTCCCAGTGCCTCGTGCAACCAATCAACCAGGACTCCACGACTCTTCTGGCCCCTCGCCTGCCACAGATTACACCCATGGTGCCATCGGTCCAATTGTGGCAACGGAACTGGGGTAGCAGCGAGCAGGTTTCTAATACTCGAATAAATCACAGATCACCGCTGGCACACGGAGACTTCAACATTCCCCAGGGAACCGACAGAGATATTCATGTCTCCGCACCTTCGTGTGTTCCCACGCACGGGACGGCAGTGTGGAGACCCTGGCCTTAAAACGGACTGAGAGAGGACTTAAGTTAAAATATAATATAATATATATGAGAGAGTTGCATAAAGACAGAAAACCTATTCGTAGGCCTGTCAATAATATATTGTTAGTGTTAAAACACTTGATCCTTGAAGACCAAAAATATATTTGTATGTTTGTGCCTTTTGTTACAATAAAATATGTTATATTTTTAATCCGCGAATGAAGGTTTTCCTTTGTTCTATTCACATTAACATTCGAATGCTTTAATAGAATTCAAACAATTTACTTCAATATATGATGGTCCCACGAAGAACTTTATTTTAAAGGTTAATACTGTTTAAATCCTTATGAAAATATATGTGATCTCTCGCAAAGATCCAAAAAAACAGACTCGTGTTCCCACATTCAAATCTGTGTGTGTAAAAGGCACGCGCTCTATGTTCCTTTTTTTCAGTGGCGGCACCTTAGATGTCGCCGTGCACAAGAACACAAGGTTCTTGTGGGCGTAATTCAGGGAGGTGTGACGGGAGCGAAATGTTGAAGGAGATTAAAGCAAAAACTCCCGCTCCTAGGGGATTAACACTTTATTTTATTATACTTGATTAGCATTAGCACGTTAAATGGGACAGAGAGAACTGATCGCTAGAGTCGAATGCATAGTACACACTGCGGTCGTACAGACATAAATCTAATTCTCATCCTGCTACATTTAAAAAAACAAAAAACAAAATACGAATTTATCTTTACAATTAGATATTTAAAAGGTTTTTTTTTTTTTTTTGTCAGAATTTTCATTAACAAGCTTGCAATTTCTTGCGGTCGTAGGAGTGACCGCGACGTCAACTTCTCCATCACAGTTCGGAATACATTCCTTCGTTCTTTCATTTTTTAATTTATCTAAAAATTTTTTTTGCCGAAAGGCTTGATTTGAATACAAATGAAATGGAGACGGCATTTCTCTTGGAAGGTTAACAAATATTCCTACTATCTACCTTATCTCGGGATTTAGCTAACTTTTAAAGAATAGGCTACAACATTTTAGTTTTTGCGTCATGGATAGCGGTTTCTTTCTGATACTTGGCCACGAGCCAGTCGTCCACATTTCCTTAGAAATGTTTTTCGTTTAATTTTCTCACTTTGTTTGCCAGCGCAAAATGAAGAATTTAACGGTCCAGTTCAGAATCTAAAAGTTGTCCTTTAACCCCAACAATTCGCTTTAAAATTCACGTCCACCGCTTCCGTGTTCACACCCGTCGATTATAACTAAATGTCTGAAGAACGTGGAAGAAAAGGCACATGTCTTCACCTTTCAGTCAGACGTGTGGCATTCGCACTTATTAAATGTATCAGACCAAATGCTTAAGCGACCAAGAAGTGAAAATGGGGTCTTTCTTTTTCTCTCTTTTATTGTCACCTGTGATAATTAATCCGTTGCAAACAAGATGTTTGATTCAAGATTTCATTAACAGAAGATGTTTAATTATTTATGACACAGCTTAATTATAGCAGCTAGCGCTTATCGAACAACTCATTTCTAAACACGCATTCTAGCGCTGCTATGTGATCCTGCTGTTTACACGTCTTCTATCTTCTCTACCCTTTGATCCTCCTCCGTCGCGCGTTGAAGCGCTATTTATGGTTTAATGCTTTCTTGGTAAAATGCACACGTCGGCTTCGATGCGTGTAGATATTCCCATGCGATTCTAATACTGACCTTTCCCAGGTCAAACGCGTGGGAAACTTGCACATAAAAAGGCTGACCCATTATTATTATGGCCTTTATCCAGCAACACGATTATTAAAAAACATTTGACTAGTGAAGAAATACCATACCGATTTTACATGCTGCAAAATATCTAGTTTAAAACACATTCATTGCTTACATAACTATCTATGAAACATCAATAATATTGTAACTGGGATGGCTAGAAGCGCTTCCCCCGCCAATGGGCTAAAGCCATCCCCGTGGGGGCTGCTGGGAAGCCTGGCTATATATATGTATATATGTGTGTATATATATATATGTATATATAAAACATTCACAAAATAAAAAATATTTTTATTCACGTTAACATGAGTTTGTTGAAAACGTTATTTAAATTCACACTTTTAACTTCACTGTATATTGCTCCTATATAAATCTTAGTTTAAACATTTTCTTAAATGTTTGTAGTGCTTGAAGTCCTTTCTGTTGTAAATGTACAACAGCCGGCACTTAGGATGGAAGTTCACACCCTTCGTTATCTTTATCTTTATTCTCTCTGATGGGCTACATTCGAGGTGCGTAAAAGGCACGAGCTCTACGCGGCGTCCTTTGTTTCCGAGGTGGCGACTTTTGTATATGTCGCCAAGTAGGCTTCTACCATGGCGGGGTACTTAACACTTTGTTCAGATGATCACGACACACCCCCACAGTCCGAAACACATTCTTTCTTTCCCTCATAAGGTGAGATCTAAGCGGAACAAATAAAAAGTCCTACGCGCTAACACTGCCGCACCCTAATTTAGACCCATGAAATCCCAACAGATTCATTTCCTTAATATGTGTATTACTAAGAAAATAATCATTCATCTGTCCACCTACACTGAAAACTAAGCTCAATGGCGAAAATAAAGAAGATTTAATTATTTTAAATTATTTTTGAAGGAAAATATCTTGTTCGTTGTGAACATCATTGGGTGACACGAGAACATTTCAATACATGATTTCGTCACCTGTGAATTTTTTTCCATGAGGTGCACTCGGAAGCGGAATAGCTATCAATCGTCTATTGGTTCCTTTGTCGGATGCATACGCGTGCCTCAGGTGTCAAAGATCCCATTTGTTGGTTGTACTAACTTGACACTTTTCAGGTCAGACGCGTGGGAAACATGCATAAAAATACGTATACTTGCTATGGTCATTTTAAGATTCGAACAATGATATTATTAAATAAAACACAAAATTCTAAAGATCAGAATTATAATTAAGTCTCAAGAAGGGTTTTAAATCTGGAGAAGACAAAATCATTTATCACGACCAAATTATGACAAAAGGAAAATTAAAATAATAATAATTAATAATAATCACTGGGAGGTAATTGCTTATAAATTACGAGATGTGAGTCAATTTAAAGGAAAGACGTCTTTACTCGGTAATAATGGTAATCGTTTTATTACATCGTGCTGAAAAGTAACAATCTTTACGCTCAAATGCTTTAAAATATACACTAAATTCAATGTTTTTCGTGAACCCCAGAAGTTGAAATGTGATCTCAATGTCGAGTCTGGAAACTCACCACGCTGAATAACGCCCACAAGACACGCAGCCAATCAGAAGCTAACTGACAAGGTTATAACGAGTTATAAACCGGCAACTGAACTCAAGGGCTTTCAGATTTTACTCTTAGCGTCAGCTCAGGACGAGAAAAGACGTTTAACTAAGAAGATGAAATTGATTGGGACAAGTCAACCTCTTGAAGTGAAAACAATTAGAAAGGTAAGTTCGCATACGACACTAACAGCAAACATGGGCATCAGCTACATAAAATGTGTTATTTGTCCTGCAGAATAGTGTCGCATTCTTAGTTTCCGCTCTATGACCACATATGTTTGTTAAACTAAATATGTGACGTTTGATAGTAACAATGTAAATTGACCACCCGCTTGGCCACCTTCTCTCTGTAGCTGCTGAAACCGCAAGTAGAGCGGCGTCGAAGGGAAAGAATCAATCGCAGTGTTGAACGCCTGCAAGCCCTGCTGCTACAGACCAAGCAACGAACAGAGAAAGCCGAGATACTGGAGCACACAGTGATCTTCCTGAAGGATACTGGGAACATAAGGATGGATGACAGTTCAGAAAAGCAGCACTTTCGGGACGGGTTCTCGGCTTGTCTGCAGAGAGCGGCGCTTTTCCTCCGGAACGACGTGGAGGATCGACGGGTAGAAAGAGCTTTGGTCACCACGTTCTCCCACTGTCTTATGGGACCAATCAGCCAGAACTCAGTGACTCGTATCGCCCCTCACCTTCCTCAGATTCGTTCAATGGTGCAGTCTGTACAATCATGCCCCCAGAACTTCGGAAACAATCATTCCCTTTGCTGCAGAACACCACTAGCACATAGAGACTCCAATATTGCTCAGCGAACGAACAGAGACGTTCCTAACTCCCCCGCTTCTTGTGTTCCCACGCACGGGCAAGCAGTGTGGAGACCCTGGCCTTAATTGATCAAGAGCGGAATTACTGAATACATGTAATATATATTGCGTTGCATGAAAAAAAAATCGCCATAAAAGTGATCAGCTATAATATATTGTCACAATGTCAGAATATTTGATCTTTGAGGACATGTTATTTCAATATATTTGGATGCAAATCAGCAACCAAATGTGAAATAAATTAATTAAAAAATTCTACCTTACTCAGTTCTAATCAACATGCATTTTAAATCTATATAAAAGGATAAAATTAATGTTTTTGGTCGCAATTCATGAAAATATATTTTTTGCGTAAATCCTTGAATAAAAGACTGTATATTTGGAGATTTTGTCAAAATAAAATATCTATATAAATGTTTTTCCTAAATAAAATTATATTTTTATTGACGTTAACATGTGTTTGTTTTTGTCAAATTAATAACGTTTTGGTTTAATTTTGTATTTCCATTGTGAATGGTGTAAATTTTAATCTTTTTTGAAGAGCTTGTGTTGTGAGCGCGAATCTGACCATTGAAATTCTAGTTTTAATCATTTTCTTTGACCAGCAGTCAAATAAATGTCACGCGGCCATGGGGATGGTTGTCCTGACCACGACACTCCTCCACAGTCGGAAACACGTACTTTCGTTCCCACAGAAGGTGAGATTTACCTGAAAGAGACTGCCACACCAGGGAACACCCAAGGTTCCGCCATCCAAAGTCTAGGTTCCGGTCCAAATTTAGACCTCCACGACTCCTTTTCTCGCTCCTACCGCCATTTAGTCCTATTAAGGTATTTGCTGCCTTACGATTCACATTGCCATACTTAAAGTTACCGAACGGGGAGAGGTGCACAGATCTATAGCGGGTTTCCTTGTCACCCGTGAATCTTCTCCACAACATTCACAAGGAAGTAGACGTGCAATCAATGGTCTGTTGGTTCCTTTGTCTGATGCATACGCATGCATCAGGTGTAAAAAGCCCCATTTGATGGTAATACGAAATCGATCATTCCCAGGTCAGGAAACATGCATCGAAAACACTTTTCCATTGAGTTATTGAGAAATGGTATTGATTAATATTTATATGTGTGTATTTCGAGAAAAATTTAAATCGCGTTTTGAAATCGAGTTTATTCGCATCAAAATTTCACAACCGTCTTTACATAAGGGTTTCAAGACAGAATGGATCATTTACCACAACAAAATAGTGACAAAATACCCTGGCTATAATTAGGAAATACGAGCGAGACCTCAAAGACTTTGGCTACATGATAATTGCTCCTTATTTAACTGCATTAAACAACATAGAAAAAGCAGTTCAATACAAATGTATAGGGCCTCAGATTTCATATGGTCCCAGCGTCAGTGTATCAAATGGGAAAAACATGGCTACGCACCATCCTTAATAAGGCCCACAAGGCATGCTACACCGTCTGGAAATGACAGCGGCTGCCGGCAGGAGCTATAAACCGGCATCTGGACAGCGTTCAGGTTTTACTCCAAACTTCAGCTCAGGATTAAAAAGACGGAGATGAAATTGATTGGGACAACTCAGCTCTTGAATTTAAAATTAATAGAAAGGTAAGTTCGCGCACGATACTAACACCGCAACTTGGAACCAGTTGCATAAAAAAATTGGTGTTTGTGGGTCTGCTACTATTCTCTGAACACACGTTTTTTAAAGATGCATTTAATTTACTTTCATATTAAAGGGGTGCATGGACAAATCTGTTATTGACTGCACTAATATGTGTGTAATCAGTAGTAGTAGTGCAGTTCCTGGTTGTCTCTCTCTTTAAGGTAAACACTTTTAGAAATGTGGCTGATTCACGATCATTTTCATTACAAACGCCCTTCCCGTGCCTTTGATGTCGTTCCAATCAGTGCACAATGACATTATAGGTCTCAGTCTGAGAAGGAACCGTGGGGCATTAGTATGGGCGACAGTGCAAAAAAATCAGCATTTCCACTATGGAAGCCTCCCAGTCCGCAGGTTATGCGTCACATTGGCAAGTGCTTGTGGAAGTACACTTGGAAATATACACAGATATTTATTATTAATCTTGATGTGTTTTCGAGTGTCTTGAATTTATAACAGATATTTCAGATTTCTCATGTCAGGATCTGTAACCTATCTCAATGCTCTCAGGTAATTTGTACAGCTCCAGCAGAATTAAGTTGTTATGCTAAGAATACCCTACTATTCTGCAGGCACACAACGGCTAGCACCTTTGCTGTGGACTTCTCACCTTCTACTTCCTTTCCAAGTCGTTCTCGTGGCAGTAAAGCCTTAGAAAATCAAAGAACACCAAACGGCTGATGGAACTGTCTAGACACGACGCGTGTCTGTTTATGCAGATTAAGACAGGTAGGCGACACTTCCGCGAGCACGGGTTGTTTTGGATGGCACACGACACTCGAGGTGTTAACACTAGATTCACATGATAGTGTTAAAGCGTGCGACAGTTTTAACAATGTGCCTGAGAATGCCAGGCGAGAGGACCTCTCCTCCCCTTACTGTAGCTATTGTAAGATCCCCCCTCATCTGTATGGTGAGCTAATTCTGACAGGGAACAAAGCAGGAAACAAATGGACGACACGCAATCGAATGTCAATAGTATCCGTTTGTGTTTCCCTATATTTTAATCCCAAATTTAAGTAGACCTTAAAGTTTTTGAACAAACGTAAAATTGAGAAACTTGCAAATTACAGTGTGTACTTATATAACCAGAAAGGTCAAAGTAGTTTAATACGTGAGGACAATGTGCAATGTATATGATAACACGTAAATTTGCCGAAGTTCCATTAATACAATAATTTTTAAATAGAAAACGTTTCTTAGTAGACAGCATGTGTAACGTCTTCGTTCACACTCTGGTAACCTTTCCAAACAAAGTTGTTTCCACTCGTCGCACCTCTTAATATTCAGTGCTTACCACCTCCTTCAGTTTTGTGATCATTTTGTCAGAGACCTGGCACAGGTGTTAATTTCGCCGCTCAAATGGAGACAGCTCCCGTGCCTTCGCACCTTTGCAATGCATTCGTGTAACCAGGAAATTTCCTTTGAATTTAAGTGTCGTAGTAGACTCATTTAGATTGACAATTCGGAAACGCGCTTCTCTAAAATGAGAATTAGTAGAATAGTAATCACAATCATTTTCTATAACCAATTCAATTAAAGGCCAAAGGAACATCAGTGATTTAAGAAATATTTTTTACTCCAAAATATACACGAATGTGCAGAATAGAATACAGTATGTACACAGTTCACGTGTGGTTAATTTAATCTGGAACATTTCTTTGAACCTCTCGGATAGTACAAGAAAATTTTGTTGAGTATGCAGAAATTGTGCAAACTGCCGTCTTACTAATTGCAGTTATAGGTAGTTGTAGAGATAAAGGAAAACAATTAGATTGTCATTGCAATGGGGGGACAGATTTGAAGTTGATAAAAATTAATAACATTAGAGGAATAATACTTGGAGTCGATTAATTACGTCCGGGAAGTAGCTCATGATCAAAAATGTAACTAAAAAATTATATTTAAAAAATATAGAAATTAAACGTGTAACATGCAAGGAACGCTTTAGAATAGACAGACATATTTATTATATTGCGTGTATATTAATGTCCTAGTGAGCCCTCGCTGTAAACAGGACGAAAACCCATCTTGGAAGTGTTGTGTTTCAGCACTATCGCCAGTCCCTCTGCTGCCGGTGTTC